>JAYJMJ010295251.1:0-57982 GCA_036873875.1 Laminaria ephemera
TGTGCCGTCGGGCCGGTACCAATTCCACTCAAGTTGATCACCCGCGTTGACTCCTGAATACTGCCCATAGATGGCATTCAATTGACCGCTACTTTGGTCAAACGTATCTACGCGAGACCCTCCTTCGCTCCAATGGTTCCGCACACCATTTTGAAAGTAGGCATAGTTGGAGATATTCATGTCATAAATGTAAGGCGCGTCAAGGTTGTATCCAAAAGGATCAACAAAGTAGTCACTCTCGGAGAACATCGTTTCGACGGTTCGACCATGGTGCTTCAATCCAAAGTGGATATGTAGGCCGGTCGAGTTTCCAGAGCTACCCATGTAACCAAGGAAGTCGCCTTGTGAAACAACATCACCAACTTCGACTTGGACTGAATCACGTCGGAAGTGCCAATACCAACTTTCCCAGCCGCTTCCATGATCGATAATGACGGCGTTGCCGGGAGCATTGGAGAATGCTGTATTCCGATCATACTCACCATCGTGCATGTAGCGAACGGTTCCACCAGCAGCTGCAATTAATGACACGCCAGCATCCATCTCTTGAAACGCAATTGGTCCTGCATCGAATGCATCGTGGCCGTTATAGGCCGCCGAGCCACCAAGATAATCTGCCACGCCGCTTGTCGGATCAACATCGACATAGTTGGTGACGCCAAACTCAGAGTAAGGCGCCTCGTGCATCGGCCAGATCAGTCTTTCAGGGATGTCTGGAGCGATTGAAGTGATCGAAAAATTGAGCGAGTTATCAGACTCGTCGTCTTCTGCGACAGAGCTATCGACATCAACGGTCACGGTAATAGCTTGAGTCAGGCCATTGGAATACCAGCCCTCTCGCCACCAAGACCATGTACCTCCCGCTTGACCGGCACCGGCAGTGAGGTCGCTCGAATCAAGCCTGACACCGTCAACAAAAAATCCGACTTTGTATTGAGCGTTGGAGGGTAAGTCTTCAGAAGTCCAGTCTGCCCAAATCCCAACTTTCTCTCCCACCATTGGTGAACTGATGCGGTCTAGATTCCCATCAATCAAATACGCATCTACCAGTTGAAGATTCGCAACGAGCATCCTGCGAGGTTCTAGCGTTTGATAATTATTGCTGGTTCTGGATCTACTGCTACGACGAACTGACTTTCCCATCGCTCTTCACTCCACATCCGGGCTGAACCTTGTACGTTTTCATTGGCAAATGTAACCAAATCAAACAACGGTTGCAAAAACTCTGGCTCTGACTTGATTCATCAGTCCTCAAAATCCCGATGAATGATGGCCTGATGATTCCCTAGTTGTGGAGTAATTGCAGCTTCCCCGTTACAGTGACATTGATTCGATCGAGCTGTTTTTGCCAAGCAGCCCATGCTTGGCTGATGAACCCAACCGCTTGGGCTATCGCCCAATGGCACTTACTTTAGATTCAAACCAGGAAATTTAACTAAAACGATCTCCCCCTCTCCCGAAAATTCGGACAAGTGAAGTCTCCAATGTCATCAAACTCAATCCGAATTTTTGGGAGAGGGGGTTGGGGGGTGAGGGGCAAAACGAATGACACAAAACATCTTGAAACACTCGAGTTGAGCGGTTTAACCAAAGCCATAGTTGCTGACGATATTGAAGCCAAAATCTCCTCACCCCCTCTCCTCGTGAATTCGGTCGACGTTTGATCACGTGGCCAAACGCAATTGTTCGAATTCACGAGGAGAGGGGAGCTAATATTCAGATTGAAATATCTAAAGTAAGTGCCATTGGGCGATAGCCCCGGTCCCCACACCGGAGAGTCAGGCTAGGGATCGGGGCTATCGCCCATACGGCTGAAAGAAGAAGTTAGTTCATCAGTCGCGTCACCGGCACAGCGACATTGAACAAAATTAACTCGATCGTTTCGAACTCGCTGGAATTACGTACAAGGTAAAACAACATGGACATCGTTTGATGAGTGGCCTCAACCCACCACAACAAGAAGCCGTCAATACTCTTTCAGGTCCTCTGCTTGTTCTTGCAGGCGCAGGAACTGGAAAGACTCGCGTGATTACGTATCGCATCGCGAACTTAATCCGCTCCGGTGTTGCCCCAGAGCGAATTCTCGGCATGACGTTTACCAACAAAGCGGCCACCGAGATGCGCGAGCGGCTTGCCAAGATGCTTGGCCGTTCGTTAAAAAAAGGGAAATCGAAATCGGACCAAGCCAAGAGTTCACCGACGCTTTCCACCTTCCACTCTCTCTGCGTTCGAATTCTTCGACGCCACATTCAGGTTCTTGGTTACCCAGCCAAGTTTGCGATCTTTGACCAAGGCGACCAAGAATCGTTAGCCAGAACAATTATCAAAGACCTTGACCTTGGACTCAAACCGAGAGTCATGCTGTATTGGATTAGCTTTTGGAAGTCACGTGGCGTTCGACCCGTTGATGTTGAGGACTTGGAACCAGGCTGAAATGATCCTCGACCATCCGCGGCCCGCGGATACAAGTACTATCAACGCCAGCTCAAACTATTCGGTTCCGTCGATTTCGATGACCTGTTATTGCTGACCAATAAACTGTTCCTTGAGCACCCTGACATTCGAGCGCAAGAGGCAAGTCGATACGATCATATTCTTGTCGACGAGTACCAAGACACGAATGACACCCAATACCAAATCGTCAAAGCACTTGCTGGACATCGAAACCTGTGTGTCGTAGGTGACGACGATCAATCCATCTACGGTTTTCGAGGCGCTGAGGTCGAACACATTTTGTCGTTTGCCCGCGACTGGCCGGATGCCAAGGTGATTCGGCTCGAAGAAAACTATCGTTCGACTGAACGGATTATTGAGTTTGCAAACACGCTGATCAAATTCAACACGATCCGCAACGACAAGGTTCTACACGCCGCCAGGCCCAACGGCGAGCGCCCCCAGATTAAGCAATATGAAAACGAAACGGTCGAGGCTCGCGAAACCGTATTCGAAATTCGTGACCGAATCGCCAGACATCGTCGCGAGCCTCGCGACTTTGCGATCCTGTTTCGAACCAATGAACAGCCTCGCGTTTTTGAGACGGAACTTCGAAAAGAGAAATTGCCTTACGTGCTGGTCGGAGGACAATCTTTTTTCGATCGAAAAGAAGTCAAAGACGTGTTCGCGTACCTGCGTTTTCTAGCAGGCGCTCCGGATGACGTATCTGTTCTACGTGTGATCAACACGCCGCCACGCGGTGTTGGCAAATCGTCTGTAGAAAAACTGATTGAACACGCTGTGACGAACAAGATTCCAATCTGGGATCTTGTCACTGGAAAAGCAAACAGGCCAAGCCTTCCGCCTGCCGCTACTCGCGGATTGGACAATCTTGCGAGAAGTGTTTTCCAAACCCAGAACCGAACCAATCCATACGGCACAAAAACTCCAAGCCTATTTGAAAGCTTCGAGGATGAAGACGCACCGGAGGTTGAAGTTCATTCACAAGTCGATCGCGTAAGCGACAGTGAAGACTTTGATGACTCAGAGTTTATGAGTTCCGTTGGTCGCATTGCCAGCCCTGATTGCACGCTGGTTGATCGAGCCCGGTCGATCATCACCAAAGCAAGATACCGCTCGGAAATTGAACGAAACTACGATGACCCCACTGAACGCGAGGCTCGCTGGGTGATGGTGGAACAGGTCGTCAACGCATTGGCCGAATACGAACAGGAAACTAGCCAACCTGATCTGAATGACTTTCTCGACAAACTCATCTTGGGCGAAAAAGACTTTACCAATGACAAGGAAAAACAACTTGGCAAAAACGCGATCATGCTGATGACCATTCACAGTTCAAAAGGCCTAGAGTTCCCGGAGGTTTATCTCGTCGGGATGGAAGAGGGGATTCTGCCTCACCATCTGGCTCTGCAGAATGATGAAGCCGACTTACCAGAAGAGCGCAGGCTTTGTTATGTCGGCGTGACCCGAGCCGAAGAACGCCTGACACTTTCGATGGCCTTGACCCGCAAGAAATGGGGCAAACCGCATGCGTCATCACCAAGTCGATTTCTTTACGAGCTAACAGGCAAGGCGGAACATCCCAACTACGCTCGCCGACGCGATAGTGAGTGACAACTTTAATGACGCTGCGACATTCAGCGATGCAAAGTCAACCTAGTGATTTAGCAACCTCAAAAGTGAGATAGGCATCTTGCGCTGGAAGCTTATTCCACGATTCAGTCAGTCCTTAACTTAAGTCCTATCGCTGCAACTTGGTTCGCTTACCCTTGAGCTTTGTCGCTGCACTTGATGCGTTGTTCCAGTCGTACAGCGATTGTTCCCAGCCACCGTAATTCGGATTCGGGAGCACGATCCAGCGAGTGCCCCACCATTCAGGCTTCGACTCAACCAGGTCCCGACGTTGCTTAGAAGTCGGATGGTATCCAGTTGATGCAAAATCATGCAAGTCATCGCCAACAAGCAACAAGATGCGATACTCTTTCGCCAACGCAGTTCGTCGAGAAATCTTGTCTGACTTCCAATCTTCTTTTTCGTATTTGCTAAAAACGATATCCGGATCCGACTCTTTCATCAGCCCGACTGAGATCAGATTCTCGCGAGTAGAAGATTCAACGGAGTGTTCGCGATTGGTCACAAACAACACCGTGACGTCTTTATCGCGGCAAGCCTGCACAAATTCGACGGCTCCAGCGATCGCAGTCGACTTCTTGGACTCTACGAAAGACTTCCAGCCCTCACGAGTGTATTCCGTTTTTGAATCGATCAAATTGACCTGAAAGATTGAGTTATTCAGAACAGTCTCATCGACATCCAAAACAACAGCTGGCTTCAAGTCTGCCAACTTAAGCTCGCCATCGTCGACAAGCTTTTGCTGCTCCAATGAAGCCGTCCAATCAGGATCCGCCAATGCGTCGGTCAGCGACAGCCCGGCCAGCCGATAAGTCTGTCGCGTGATCGCTTGGTACTCGCCTGAAGTTTGCACCCAGAGAATCGCATCGAGATCCTCATGACGATAAAGCGCTGCAGCGTCGGCTTGGCTAATCTTTGCCGTCGCCTCAGCCTGCGTTGCATCTACTTGACTCTGCTGTGCATTCTCAACGGCTTGGCCATAAGCCTGCTCCGTCATGACGACGCCAGGCAAGCTAAATAGGCCCAAGCCAAACAAAATCGAACCAACCGACAACATTGTGATGCGATTCCGCATAGTGAACGTCTCCATCTACGTTACTCAAATAGCTACTACTTGATTGCTCGTTTAGCCATCGCCTTCTCTGAAGGCAACCGAACATCCCAAGCCCAACCAACAGCTTGCATGGAACGAATGATGACCCAGCTCAAATCGAACTGCCACCACTTCAAACCGTGTCGTGCGGATGTTGGAAACGCGTGATGATTGTTGTGCCAACCTTCACCGTGACTCAAGAAACCGAACAGGATGTTGTTTCGCGAATCGTCAGAAGACTTGAAATCGCGTGAACCAAAAATATGACAGATCGAGTTGATCGACCAGGTCATGTGGTGCGTAAAGGCAACACGAGCCAAACCACCCCACACCAATCCCCAAAACGCACCTTGGAGCGACATCGTCAAAACGCCTGCGATAACAGTTGGGATTACTAAAGAAGCCGTTACCCACCAAACGTAATTTCGATCGATCGAATTCATGACTGGATCGTCGATCATGTCCGGGATGTATCGCTGACGCTCTTCGCGCGACCAATTGTTAAGAAACAACCAACCTGTGTGTGAGTGCCAAAACCCTTTCAAGGCATTCCACATTCCGCCTTCGTGCAGGTGTGGAGAGTGTGGATCGCCATGATGATCGCTGAATTGATGGTGCTTACGATGAACCATGCACCAATCCATTGGCGAGCCTTCAACGGCGAGCGAGCCAACGCCCATCCAAAAGACACGCATCCAACGTGGGCAGTCAAAAGATCGATGAGTTAGTAGGCGATGAAAGCCAATCGTGATGCCCAGGCCAGTCACGTACCAGCCGCCAACCAGCAGACTGAGATACAAAACACTGGTCCAGCCTTGCCAAGTCATTGCCAAGATCGAAAACAGGGCCACGACAGGCAACACGACAACAAACAGCATGACGATTCGGCGACCTAGCGAAAGATCCTCGTATTCTTCATGGTGATGATGGTGGTCATGATCTTCGCCTGATTCGGCAGCCATGGTTTCGTCTGCCTCAGCTTCGTAGCCTGCTACCACACTGGACAAGCTAAACTCATCAGTCGAGACAAATTCTTTGGCTTCCAAATCTTTGGTAACAGTTGACGCCTGTGCAGCAACTCCTTCAACAACTGATGCGTCTTTAGCACCCTTTGCCTCTTCAGAGTTTTTTGTTTTCGCATGGAGCGACTTCTTTGAGTTCTTCGCGACCGTTGACATTAAGTATTCCTATTTAAAGTTGCTCAATCATTGAATGAAGCAGCAACTAATTTTCCGTGGTTTCATCGAGCCCGGAATCAACTTGGCTTGTTCGGCAGTCCCGAAAGACACCAGCTGAATGGAGCGTTGAGTTGTAAAATCAGGCAGGGCTAAATTGGAGAAGGGTTTCTGATCGAGGTTTTCGAGCCGAAAGTATATGAGATATCGTTTCGATGACCGTTAGTGATATGTCTGGGCTATGTAATACTTGTGTAAGTTTTCGTACGACCAACGAAAACGCGTGGCAAAACGCTCAAACCAAAGTCACTTACGAATAACGCCTACGACTCCGATCGTTAAGGTCCCCTCAAGTTGCTAGGCAAATTCGCACTCTTACAGAATTAGGCACACCGAATGTCCCTATTTCTAAGAATCCGATGGAATCCAGGTAAGCTCTGGTAAGCGCGGCGTGTTCAACCGTCAAGAATTCGTGAGAGTCACTGAACTGAACGTCATCTCTTGGAGACGCCGGAGTTCTGTATCCCAACACACTTTGGTATCCCAACGCACTTTGGTATCCCAACGCACCTTGATATACCACGCACTTTGGCAACACGAATCAAAACGCTACTGATCCACAAGAACTGTTAACTGCAATCGACGTAACGAAAGACACCTCCAGCGACGGCAATATCAAAAGGAGGCAAGTCATTAGTTTCCTAGCAGTAGCGACACAAGGCGACCAATCATGCAAACGCGATGGGACGAGATCATGAAGCAGTCAATGGATCAATAATGGTGACGACCGAACCCAACGAATCGACGCAATGGGTGAAGCGTCTGACTGACGAGAAATCACGTGAATCGGCAATCGGCGACTTGCGATCGATTCTGCTTCGCGGTCTGCGCAGCGCGTTTGCGCGGCGTGGAGTCGATGATACTTTCTGTAATGACATGTCCCAAGAAGGCATCATTCGTGTTCTAAACCATGTCCATACTTAATAAGACTTTTGATTATAAAGCACATCGCTACCCCCAACGGATGATAGATGACCAGCCCCGCTGATCATCGGAGAACCGATGCCACTTTCCCACGAACAAATTAGCTCCCTCTAAAGTCGGTCGCTTCGTCGACGACTGACAAGCTTGATTGCGATCGTTACTTCAGACGATCGCGTTAGACAATTGCGTTAGAGAATTGTGCTGGTTGAACTCGTGTTGCTGCGTTTTTGTGCGAAAGACGCACCCCAAATGATCATTGGAAAGATGGTGAGCATTCTCAGTGCCGTCGTTATACCCAGCACTCCGCCTTGAACATAAAGGCTCGGCACGACCCAAAACGCAACCACCACTACGGTCAATGCGAGGACCATAGTGTTGGCATCGACTAGCTTTCGACTCGCCAGATAGCCGGAAAGAAAAAGGCCAATCGACCACAGAATCATCACGACAATCCCAATGGCGAAATCGCTATCGACAGCCGCGTAAAATTCACGGGCAGATTCAAAGCTTGAATCGGACGTGTTGTAATAGTAGTGGCCCATCAATCGCTTCACACTTGTGACGCCGAGCACCGTGACGACCAATCCTACAAATCCCTTCAAGAAATTCAGGAAGAACTGCTTGGGCTCTATCTCGTTTTCAGTCAACTTAATCTTGACCGGCTTAGCGGGTTTGACTTCGGGAGTGTCAGCCAATGCCATGCAAATCCCCTCTCATTCCGAAACGTTAAAACTAGACGTTGAGCCGTGGCGGAAATCAAACGAGAACTGCCCCTACAAGATTAGGGCCATCCACTCATCGGCAAAGACTTTATTCGATTGCGTCGGCCAAATATTGGAAACCAATTAGCAATCAGAGAGCCTTCCTAGTTCTTTACACGCCAATCGTAGAGAAAAGCGTCGCGCGCGAGTAAATGACGTCTCAATTCTCATTCACTCGCGGCTCTATTTACTGGCGGTCATTAAGAGTTGAACACGTCAGCACCCGTCAAATCAGTTGCGACGAACTCTAGCCAACAACCGAAGCTAACTTGTCAGTCATTGAACCGTCGAGACGAGGTCCAAACTTGGCAACAACTTGAGCAGCGAAGTAGTTACCCCACTTGGCACTCTGCGGGGCTGACAAGCCGTTGGTGATTCCGTACAGCACGCCACCAGCAAACGCATCGCCAGCACCAACGCTGTCGACTGCTTTGATGTCGAAACCGCTGACACGTTGGGATTCGCCATTCTCAACGACAAAGCTGCCGTTACTACCGTCGGTCACAAAAGCCAATTTGCAAAGCTTACCCATCTCAGCAACGCACTTGTCCAAGTCTTCTGTATCGAAAAACTTTTTGGCTTCGTCTGCGTTACAGAAAATGATGTCACAATACTCTTTCGCAATGCGCTGAAAGTCATCTGCGAAACGATCGATCAGAAAAGCATCCGAAAATGTGAACGCCGCTTGAACGCCCAGTTTCTTTGACTGCTCAAACGCTTCGATGCACGCTGCACGCGGATCATCAGCGTCCCACAAGTAACCTTCGATGTAACTACATTTTGACTGGGCAAGCAAATCAAGATCGAGATCGGACTTTTGTAACGAAGTTGAGATCCCGAGATGGGTACACATGGTGCGCTCAGCGTCTGGTGTCGTCAGCACAACACAAGAGCCTGTTGGCTCACTCGCATCTGTCGCTTCAGGAACGTAGAACGTCACGCCTTCGTCCTGCATGCCTTTTTTGTAAAACTCACCATTGGTATCGTTGGCGACTTTACCTGAGTAAACCGCTTTGCCGCCACTTTGCGCAATCGCCACCATCGTATTGGCCGCCGATCCACCTGCCGCAAATGTTAGCGAAGGATCGTTGACTGCAGTCAAGATATCGCCTTGCCGATTCGTATCCATCAACGCCATGCCACCTTTGGCAAGATCCAAGTCACCAATTACGTGGTCTTCGACTTGGGCCAGAATGTCGACGATCGCGTTGCCAACTCCAAAGACGTCAAACTTTTTTTCGGTACTCACAACTTAGGCCTATAGGTAGATAGATGAAGGTTTGATCGAAGATGATCGTGAAAGAGGCAATTATGAGCAATTCGAAAAGGCCTGCAACCGCCTAAGGTAGGTCTCGCAATAGAGAGCAAGAATGTTCGAGCCCAATGGACCTTGCTTTAGATTCAAACTGATTCTTCGGCTCATTTTGTAGTACATAGTCATCAGCCGAAGGGTGCCATGGTCACGGAACGTGGCCATGCGCGTTGCTTTCGATTGCGGAATTTGATCGATGGCACCTGTCTCGAAAGCCACTTGATCTATCTGGTAACATTTTATCTGTGAAACATGGCCACGTACCGTGACCATGGCACCCACAGACCCATCCTCAGCTTGACTTGACCACTCTTTGACTTGCAGAAAACCTAAAGCAAGTGCCATTGGGCGATCGCCCAAACGGCTGGTTAGAAATCAGCCTCTTAGCGTCTCTACGCTTCGTCCAGCACATCGACTGCGGCAAACGACTTGCCTTCGAGCATTGCCAGGCTTGCTCCGCCGCCAGTACTCACATGCGTCACGGAGTCTTCAAATCCCAATTGAGCAATCGCGGCGGCACTGTCACCGCCACCAATGATCGATGTTGAATCGCCATCGGCAATCGCTTGAGCAACCGCTTTGGTACCCTCGTCAAACGGAGCCATTTCGAACACGCCCATTGGACCGTTCCAAACGACGGTCTTGGCTGATTTGATAATCTCCGCAAAGTTCTTCGCTGTTTCAGGGCCGATGTCGAGCCCTTCAAAACCGTCTGCGATCTCACCAGCAGCGACAACTTGTTTATTGCATTCGCTGTTGAAGTCATCGCCGCAATGAGTATCAACAGGTAAGACTAACTTGTCGCCCGCTTTTTCAATCAGCGACTTGGCCAACTCAACCTTTTCTGGTTCAACAAGGCTATCGCCTACAGCACCACCTTGAGCCAGCGAAAACGTGTAAGCCATCGCTCCGCCGATGAGAACGTGATCACAAATACCCAGCAAGTTGTCGATGACCTTGATCTTGTCAGAGACTTTGGCACCGCCCAGAATCGCCACGAACGGTCTCTCTGGTGTTGCGATCACTCCACTCAGGTATTTGATTTCTCTTTCAACCAGCGACCCAACAACTTTTGGTTTGCCGCCCATCGCGGTTGGCACACCAAACATCGAAGCGTGTTCGCGATGGCAGGTTCCGAACGCATTGTTGCAATAAACATCTGCAAACTGAGCTAACTGAGCCGAGAACGCTTCGTCACCACTTTTTTCGCGAGCATCAAAACGCAGATTTTCCAGCAACAGAACTTCGCCGTCGCCTAACGCCGCAACTTTCGCGGTAGCGTCTGGGCCGACCGTATCGGCGGCAAAGTGAACTGGCTTGCCCAGCAACTCAGCCAATTTTTCGGCGGCTGGCTTGAGACTGTACTTTGGATTCGTTTCGCCTTTAGGTCGTCCGAGATGACTCATAAGAATCAATCGACCACCACGATCAACTACCGACTTGATACTTGGCAGTGCCATCTCAATACGGCGATCATCAGTCACGTTCAAATCGTCATCAAGTGGAACGTTAAAATCCACTCGCATGAGAACTTTTTTGGCGGCGACTTCCGTATTGTCAATTGTTTGCTTGGCCATGATTTCTTTGTGTCGTTGGTGAACGATTCTTACAGGGATTGAATGAGTTCCAATCAACTTATCGGACATCAAAGCATTCTGGTAGGGCCATCGTCCATCGCGACATGCAGCGAGAGAAAACGCCACAAAAAAGAGAGGTACTGGTGTCGCGATGCCCGTTCCGTTTTCGAGCAAGCATCGAAGTTTAGCCCAATGCGGAAAGACGATTCAGAATCCCGCGCACGGATCCACGCGCATGCCGCACACCGCGCCAAACTGCGTTTTACAAGATGTAACGGCTGAGGTCTTCATCTTTGACAATTGCACCCAATCGTTCCTCAACATAGGCAGCATTGATCGTCACTTCACCCATGTTCATATCAGGAGCAGCAAAACTCAGCTCTTCGAGCAGGTGCTCCAGGATGGTGTAAAGTCGTCGAGCGCCAATGTTGACCGTCGTTTCGTTAACCTTTGTTGCCACACGAGCCAACTCTTCGATTCCGTCTTGGGCAAAGACCAGTTTAACACCTTCAGTCTCAAGCAACATCTGATACTGCCGAGTCAAACTTGTCTTGGGCTCGGTCAGGATCCGAACGAAATCATTTTCAGTCAAATCGTTCAATTCAACTCGAATTGGGAAACGCCCCTGCAACTCGGGCATCAGATCGCTCGGTTGATTGCGATGAAAAGCGCCGGCTGCGACGAACAGAATGTGATCCGTTTTAACGTAGCCGAATTTCGTTTTCACCGACGTTCCTTCAACGATCGGTAACAGGTCGCGCTGGACGCCTTGTCGAGAAACATCTGCAGACTTCGACTCAGAAGCGCACACTTTATCGATTTCATCAAGGAAAATGATGCCTTCGTTTTGTGCCAGATCAATCGCATGAGCATTGATCTTATCTTCATCGAGCAGCAAATCGCATTGTTGATCAAAGATCACTTTGCGAGCTTCATGAATCGGCAACTCTCGCTTGCTGCTTGACTTGGGCATGAACTTCTCAAACATACCTTGAAGGTCAGAATCCATTTGATCCATGCCCATTCCGCCGCCAAGCATGACGGGCGCCGACTTTTGCTCGATCGTCAATTCGATCGAACGATCCTCCAAGTCTCCGTCCTCAAGCATCGCCTGCATCTTTTCGCGAGTTCGGTCATACGACTCAGTTGGCTCTGGCGGCGCGTCACCATTGGCGGCTCCAGAAAAGGCGTAGCTCGACGGAGGTGGGCAAAGCAAGTCAAGGATCCGCTTGGTCGTTTTCTCCTCGGCGATCGTTTTTACTTTTTCTCGTTCGACATCGCGAACCAGCGCGATTGAATTGTCGACCAATTCGCGAACCATGCTCTCAACGTCGCGACCGTAGTAGCCAACCTCGGTGTACTTAGTGGCTTCAACTTTGATGAATGGCGCGCCGGTGAGCTTCGCCAAACGTCTGGCGATTTCTGTCTTGCCGACACCCGTTGAACCAATCATCAAAATATTCTTGGGCGAGACTTCTTGCTTCATATCATCAGGAAGTTGTTGTCGTCGCCAGCGATTTCGAATCGCGATCGCAACAGCCCGTTTGGCGTCGGCTTGTCCCACGATATGACGATCGAGTTCGGCAACAATCTCACTCGGCTTCATCGGATTCTTAGCGTCGTCTATCTTTTTAGTCATTGATCGTTTCAACCACGATGTTTGTATTTGTGTAGATGTCAATTCCGCCGGCAATGGTCAGCGACTCACGGACGATGTCTTCAGCAGAGAGTGAACTGTGATTCTTGAGTGCTCGGGCGGCAGCAATGGCAAAGTTCCCACCAGAACCGATCCCTGCGATTCCATCGGTCGGCGAAATCACATCGCCCGTCCCGCTGACAAGCAGGATTGTATCCCCGTCGGTAGTGATCAGCAGCGCTTCAAGTTGCCGCAGCATTTTATCCATGCGCCATTGCTTGGCCAATTCAGTGGCCGCGCGAGTGATGTTCTTTGGCGATTCTTTGAGATACGCTTCGAATCGCTCCATCAATGCGAACGCATCGGCGCTGCTGCCGGCAAAACCCACGAGGACTTTTCCGTCCATCAGTTTGCGAATCTTCATCGCATCGGCTTTCATAACGGCATTGCCCATGGTGACTTGACCGTCTCCTCCCATGGCAACTTTGCCGTCTTTCTTGACGGTCAAAATCGTAGTGGCGTGAATTTTCATTTTCTTCGCCGCGACTTTGATTGCGGCCCAACTCGCTGTTAATGATCGAACAAGGATTCGTACAAGTTGACTTGAAAGTAAGCCAAAAGAACAGTGCCAATCAACGCAAGACGAGCTCAATTTGGCCGGTTCGCCAACGCTGCACGGGCTTCGTCAGCCCATGGACTCTTGGGAGCGAGTTCCAGAAATGTTCGCCAATGCGTTTCGGCTTTTTCACCGTCGCCAAGTTCGTCCAGCAATTTGGCCAGATGAAAGTGGACGTCGGGAAAATCTGGGTGCTGCTCGAGTGCTCCATGGAATGCGGAGATCGCAAGCTCCGTCTCTCCAAGCTCAACCAGAACACAACCAAGACTGGCACGTGCTTCTACGAAATTTGGATCCAACTCGATCGCTGAAAAATAGCGTTCACGGGACGCCGCCAGCTCTCCGTTTTGATAAAGCAGCTCTGCCAATCGAAACGAGATGTCTGCGCGACCTCCACAATTCAAGGCCAACGAACGATAGACTTCGATTGAAGATTGCAAATTGCCTTCGTCTTCAAATTCGACGGCCAAGTCGATAAGCTGGTCCGGATCATCCGCACCACGAAACGAATAAATTGAATCTTCTGCGCTCGTCAGGCGGAAGTCATCAGGTTCGTCGTCATCGTCATCGAAATTGTATTGCTCAAACTCATTGTATTGCTCAACCTCATCGACGACCGCCAATTGAATCACGTCGGACGGTTCGTCTGTTGCGGATTCGTCAGTGACATCAAAGTCAATAACTTTCTGGCCGCCTGGCTCGATCAAACCGTCGCCTTGACGCAGCAAGACACTCTGGCCCTCAACAATTACTGAGAACTGAGACAGTGGTCGACTTTGTTCGCTAAATTGCGATGCCATTTTGGCAAGTTTTGTTTCAATGACCTCGGGTGAGTTTCCGTCCGCGATCAACCGAGCAATCCGTCGGGCAGAGGCGACTTCTTCAAAATCGAAATACGATAGCTTTTTAAACTGACGCACCGGATGAATGAGTCCACGACGACACCAACGCCGAATCGTCGTGACAGGTACACTCAACAGGTCAGCCAACATGCATGGTGTGTACAAGCGTCCGGTTACCGCTTCAGATTCAACAAACCCGAGGGCTTGCCAGAGCTCGGTCTCTTGTAAAACCTTTACTGAGGGTTCTGAATTATCCTCATTGGTTGATGACTGGTGCGGAACAGGCATCTGTGGCGATTCAGCGCCATGCACAATAAAGTCAACGTGTTCTCCAGCAACGTCGACGAGCTGGCCACCGTTATGATCTAGCAATTGCCGAAAGTCTTTTCGACTCATTCCGCCAAGTCGACCAACGAGCGCAATTCGTTTGCCGAATACGATCGTCGGATCGAATAGTTTCAACGGAGCGAGCTGTGGGTCGCTTTGCGAGATTTCGTTATCAGTCACCATCGCCGCCAAGATAAGGGACTGGCGAAAAACGTCAATCAAGCAGGCGCAATTTCGATCGAAAGCGTTCCTAGACAGGTACGACGGATACGACTGGAGAAAATAGAGCGGGAAAAACTGTTCACAAGACCGGCTTCAACTGGCTCGGGACCAAGACTATCCCCCAGGCGGATGGGTAACGTCAGCTCACAATCACATTCCAAGGTTCCAATTGCACGGATCGTAAGACTTCGATTGGGGAACAACCGGGTTTTCGACAGGGTTTACATCCGTGATGCCGATTCCGGCAAAAATGGCGGCGACAAGATTGCTCCGTAACCTAGGCTTTTCACGTCTTGATTCTTTTCGACTCCCGACCTGTTCTTCGGGACCTCCAAGGCAATCCAACCTACACATCTACTTTAAACCTTATCGGAGCCCTCAATGTCCACCCTAGTTAAAGATGTTCAACAACCTGCCACTGAAAAACCTGTCACCGAATTAGCTTGTTCAAATTTCGCCGCAGTGATCACAATGATTTGCTTTGCCCTGCTTAATTTCACAACTTACGCGTAAGCCTTCGCGCGTTTCGCAAATGGTGATGAAGCTCGCTTCAAAAACAACGAAGAGACCGGAGTTTTGGCTCCGGTTTTTTTTGCGCCGACGCGTGAGTTCCGTAATAAGGCCCTCCACAAAAAAAAAGCTGACTTCAAATAGAAGTCAGCCTTGGTACTCAGGTCGCTCAGTGAAAAACTCTAGGCTTCAAGGGCGTCGATTGCCGATTCGATTTGTTCGATCAACACTGCCGCGTCTTCAACAGAAATATCGCCTTTACTGACACCCTTCAAAAGTTTCCTAATCGCCTTTTCAAAGTGAGTGATCGCGTTTGAAACATTGCCTTGCTCAAGCTTTTCTAGGCCTTTATTCAGTGCTTGGATTGTTTGCGAAGCAACTTTATTTGTGACGCCTCCTTCAGCAAGCAGTTCAAAAACGTCGCCGACGGTTTCCGTGATCGTCTCTTCCGGAGTGGCAGGTTCGCAACCGTCACCAAAAGCAATCTGGATGTTTCCAACAATTCCTGTATTTCGGTCAGACTCTGTCGCGAATTCGAATCGCGTAACATTCAAACCGTCTGTGTTTACCCAACCGAAAGTGCCTTGCTCAGCGGTTTCAAAGTCGCCGACAATCGCAACGGTGGGAAGTGTTTGAGTCGCCACGAGTACGTCTCCGTCATAGGCATTCCAAACAATGTCACCTTCGTCTTCATTGGCCACGACATAGGTACAACAGATACCTTCAAGTGCCCCGAGCGAAGGGTCGAGAGCGAAGTCCGAAGATCGCACGTCGAAAACTACGTATCCTGTATTTTCATATTCTAAGTAGACAAGTGAATTAGGTTGATTGCCTTCTTGTGACAATTGCCCCCATGCCAAATCCTGAGGCGTTGGAAGTGGCCCAAAGAAACCTACGTCGTCGACAGGTTCACCATTAAAATCGACCAAAGATTCGAAATCGTCATCAACAATGGTTCCACAGACGGCTGCCGTCCAATCTTCACAGTTGTCAAATGTTTCGCCTTGTGCAAACGCAAAAAGTGGGCAGGCAAGTAAGAGTGCAGCAAATGTTATGGGGGAAAGATAACTTGCTCTTCGCATCGGGATCTCCTCGGTAAGAATTTGGAAGTGGGATTGCCGAAACCAATTGTCATTGCACTCCACCACCAACACAAGTCAAATCCCTCAATTCAGGCTGAGAGAGGGGATCTGTGTCAATCTTTGGAGCCAAACTGCCTCTTTGCGGGCCTTGCTTTTCAATGGCCCGGTGGGTTTGCAACTTGCGAGGCTGAGCAGAGACGCGGAGGTGACTGGAACACTGGGAGTCAACGGTTGGGCAAGAATAATCTTCGAGTGCAATGGCGCGGTACGTGGTCATGTTTTACAGATAACATGTCACTAGTTGGAGCAATTCTTACGGAACAAGTGACGTCGATCGATTCTCACACCGTCAAAGTAAATCGTATCGCAAGGTTCAGTGAACATGGCGAACCCTGCGTCTGATGATGACTGATTGGAGAATGGACAGATTAAATTGGTTTGAATTTAAAGCAAGGACCGTTAGGCGATAGCCTCGGTCTAGGAGGCAGATGCCGGCAACTTTTGGGACCGGGGCTATCGCCGAATGGCTCGGCAAATGGCTCAGCAAATGGCTCGGCGAAGTGGATAGTGGCACGGTGGTCCCCCACCGTGATTCAGCAATAAACGGTGGAGACCACCGTTCCACTATGACATCAGTAAACGGCTAGGTACATCAGCCCAGCTTCGCCCTCAATGAAATACAAACGCTGCAAGAATTACAAACATTGTCGCACTTCGTTTTTCGAAACATCAGTCGCGTTCGCGTCCGCTCCACTGGCTGACAACTTCTCTCGTTGCCTCCACACCGATCACTTTGGCCAAATCAAGATACGGGCGCAACCCAAGCACCTTGTTTTTTCTGGCAACAATCGGTTGGACTTGGGTTTGGCAAACCGAGCACGGATCGCGTTCCAATTTTGAACTTTGGCGATCTGAATCAGCAAGCTCTGGCCTTGCCACACCGCAGACTTGGCATTGCGGTTCCAACCACCAGTGAACTCCATCTGAAAATCCGCCAGGCACAAGCTCGACATGAAGCGGTAACGAATTCGTTTGACAGCAATCGACCGCCGACTTCAACCTCCAAAAGTCAACACTGCCGCTTGGCACTTCAATCTTTTGAAAGACGGCATGCACTATGGAGAGCAAATCGGATTCAATTTTCCGTTTGGACCAGACTCCGTACCAAGCTGGAGCAATTGTAAACTTGTGCCTCAGCAAGCCATTCAACTGCTGCCTCACATCAATTCGATCAATGGCCGACTCAAAGAGTCCCATCCAATCGACGTTGGATGCTGCAACTGCACCTCCAAAGTCGCTCGTCTCATTCGACCGCTCCAACTTACTGACGGGCTCAGGACGCATGAGCCGGTTAAAGTCAGACTTGGACTCTCCTGATTTGGAAGCTTCACCAAACGACAGCCAGCCAAAACATCCAGTCCAGCTTCCCGCAAGCGGGCCTCCATCGCCAGCATCGTCGTTTCCAGCATCGTTAAGCTGAACCAGTGAGATGTTAGCAGGACAGGCTCCACAAGTTTTCTCGACGGCGTCACTACCACCATGAGCATCGACCGCTTCATTGAGCGGAAATCCTTTTGCCTCTTCGGGAGGCACCTGGTTCACATCAGGGTGCAGCACGATTTTTTGACAAATCCGGCCCTCGAGTTTCGCCACCGAAGCGGCCCGCAGCACGCGTAGCTGCTTGAAGGTCGAATCTGGAACCTTGGAGTGCTCAAGGTCCCGATAGGCGCAAGGATGACCGATGGCCCAGCGAAGCAATGGACGGGTTGGGCCAAGAATTGCGGCGGAACGTTTCATTTTCCAGTGTTCGAATTTAGCAATGTAAGTTTGCGAATCATGCGGCGTCTCTCTCAATAGGCCATAGGCCGTGTAGCACAACTGGGAGGCTTTGATCGTAACCCGAAGCTTGCGCCAGGAGGAAGCGGAAATCGCCCTTCCTCCTCGCTCACTCCATGGGTTAGAACTTCGCCACGAAGAATTTGACTTCGGCTAAATTCATCACAGCAGTAAAATGTGCTACGGGCAGAAAAAGCTCTCGATCTGACTTACCTAGTTCCAACTCAACCGTTGGGAAATGGCGGGTCGTCGAAGGCTCGTTCAGTCCATATAATACGCTGCTTGAACCTAAAACAATAATGCAAGGCAAGTCATTGCCTCTGCACACATCAACATAGCACAGGAGTGAATCGTGACACAGAAGCCAGAGAAAGTGATCATCATTGGCAGTGGGCCAGCCGGTTGGTCGGCGGCGATTTATGCGGCTCGAGCCAACCTCGACCCATTGTTGTTTGAAGGCTTGCCGTCTGACGTCATGATTCCGCTTGGCCAGCTCGCGTACACTACCGAAGTCGAAAACTATCCCGGCTTTCCGTTTGGCAACATCCGTGCGTTTGTTGAAAGCGCTGTCGACGAAGACCGCCATTTCAACCTTCCACGTGTGCCTAACCATGTGAAGGATCCCAAGAACCGACGCAAGAGTCTTGCCGACTGCCAGCCGCATTACGCAGTCCAAGGCGTTGAGTTGATGGAGCTAATGAAGCAACAAGCTCTGAACTTTGACACACGCGTGATTGGCGATGACATCGTCGACATCGACATTTCGTCGGACATTTTGAAAGTCATCCCGAAGAACGGCGATCCGGTTCAAACTCATACGATCATTATTGCGACCGGTGCTCGTGCCAATTATTTGGGATTGCCATCGGAAGAAGAATACAAAAACAAAGGCGTCAGTGCGTGTGCGGTTTGTGATGGAGCGCTGCCACTCTTTTATGGCAAACCGCTGGCCGTCGTTGGCGGTGGTGACTCAGCCGTTGAAGAAGCGACTTATTTGGCAAACCTTAAAGGTGCCAACAAAGTTTACTTGATCGTTCGACGGGACCAGATGCGTGCTTCCAAGGTGATGCAAGATCGAGCCATCAATCATCCAAAGATTGAAATCCTTTGGAACTCTTCGGTCAATGAAGTCGTTGGCGACGGTGATCTGGTCAATGGACTGAAGATCATCAACAACGTTGATCAGTCGATCAGCGATTTAGAAGTTGGCGGAATGTTTGTCGCCATTGGCCATACGCCAAACACGTCGTTCTTGAAAGAGAAACTGACGATGAACGAAAAAGGCTATCTGCAATGGACTCAGCCATTTCGCACCAATACTAGTGCAAAAGGCGTGTATGCCGCGGGTGACGTGGCTGATGATTATTATCGTCAAGCGATCACGTCTGCGGGCACTGGATGCATGGCCGCCCTCGATGTTGAGCGATATCTTGCAGAAAATGGTATCGAGTAGGTGATACAAAAGCGGCTTGTTTGATTAAACTGGAAGTCGTGTTTGCGTCAGAATAAAGTTAACCGTCAGCTTGGGCTGGTGAATTTATCCTAACTCGACGCGTCGGCGAGGAGGAAGCAGGAATCGACCTGCCTTCCCGCTCACGCCTCGGATTAGGATTTTCGAAATTGATTTACGTCAGTTCGCACCATCGGCCCCAACCAAAGGCTGGCGGTTACGCTTTTGAATGACCCGCTGACAATCGGACTTCTCAAACCGAACTTCCACCAACGACTATCCAATGAACGACAAGACTTTCCGCGATCGCGAAATTCTCTCTAGTGCCCACGCCAGTGGCGGCGGTGCCACCTTCGGTGCTTTTCTGAGACTCTCGGGCCCTGGCTGGTTGCAAAGTGCGATCACGCTCGGCGGCGGCTCACTTGGTGGAGCGCTTTATCTGGGAATGCTTGGCGGAACGAGCATGCTGTGGTTGCAGTTGGTCGCGATCACCATCGGTGTGATCATGTTGTCAGCCATCAGCTATGTAACGCTGTCGACTGGTAAACGACCTTATGCAGCGATCAACGAATACGTGAACCCTGTGCTGGGAGTCGGTTGGCTAACAGCAACCATTCTGGCAAATATGATTTTCATTTTGCCGCAGTTCAGTCTTTGCTTTGACGCATTGGACAAGAACCTCTTTCCCGATGCGTTCGCTCAACTAACATCTTCTGAATTCATTGGCTCTTTGAGCAACACGAACACTGACCCCGCCGTGCTGGGCAAGCTAATCGTTTCACTCGTCATCGGCGCAGCAGCGCTTTTGATCGTGGTGATGAGTTTTCGCCCGGGTTGGATGGCGAAGATTTTTGACTTGCTGCTAAAACTCATCATCGGCATGGTTGTGATTTGCTTTGTCGCGGTTGTCTACCTGCTGGCAACAGCTGGCGAACTTAACTGGGGTGAAATTGGGCTTGGGTTCATCCCCAATTTATCGAATTGGGGTTCACCATCTCCAAAGATTCAAGCACTGTTGGCCGACATGCCGGGAGAGGCCAGTCGTTACTGGGAAACCCGAATCGTCGGCAACCAGCAAAGCAGCATGATCGGTGTGACCGCCACTGCGGTTGGATTGAACATGACATTCTTGTGGCCCTATTCAATGCTTGCCCGTGGCTGGGACAAACCGTTTCGTGGTTTCGCGAAATGGGACTTGATCACCGGCATGGCAATTCCTTATTTGCTTGTGACGA
The DNA here is from genome assembly GCA_036873875.1 of Laminaria ephemera. Lineage (NCBI taxonomy): Eukaryota > Phaeophyceae > Laminariales > Laminariaceae > Laminaria > Laminaria ephemera. Next base: position 20,745 of record JAYJMJ010295251.1, read on the forward strand.
CTTGTATCGTGATTGCTTCAGCTCACGCTTTTCACGTCAAAGCGGACACAAACTTCCTCGGTACAGATGCGACAACAGTACAAGCCAGCCCACTTTTCGGTGGAGCGTCGAAGGTTTTGCGTGCTCGTTATCTTGAGGTCAACGGAGAAGCTGGTCAAACCGCTCTTGATGAATCAGACAATCCAAACGAGCTGATCGCCGAATTCGCAGCAACGCTCTCTGAGTCAGAACGTCAAATGGCGCTAACGTTGGTCAAGCCAAATGCTGGTCAACTGGCGGTCGCCTTGCAGCCGGTCTTTGGAGACGGTCCCGAGGCTTCCGAGCGAGCTCGATTGGTGTTTGGACTGGGTGCACTTGGCATGGGTTTCTCTACGATCATCATTTTGATGATGATTAACGGATACGCCTTTGCGGAAATGTTTGGCAACTACGAAAGTTCGAGTGCCAGAATTTTTGGTGCGATTGCAGCATTAGCAAGTGGTATCTGTTGGGTTTGGATCTGGGGCACGGCTTCAAAGACTTGGCTCTTGGTTGTGGCGTCAACATTCGCTGGGATTTTACTTCCGATTGCCTATGTTGCTTTCTTTGCACTAATGAACAACCGGCAGTTGCTGGGCGACGAAAAACCAACTGGCGTGCGAATGTCTGTCTGGAACGTGTTGATGCTCATCGGCGTCGTCGGCGCGTTTGCTCAAGCTTGGGGCGGATACACCAAAGTGGCAAACAACAACCCAGACTTGCAACCGTACATTCTTGGCGGCTTGGCAGCGTTTTTGGTGCTGGTTGTGATCGGATTTTCCGCTCGATTCAGACAGGGCTCAACTGCTTAGCATCGCTATTAGCTGGACCAGCTATCAATCACCCGTTCGCTGAGCGGGTGATTGATCTGACAGCGGCCTTCATTCAGGCAAGTCGTCCAGGTTTTGCGCCGCCGCTGCAACCAACCGCTCAAACACGAAGCGGAAGCGAGTGAACCAGCCGCGAAAAACCACTCTTTTGCGTTTCGGAGTTGTATTGCACAGGCCAATTCACGGTGCTCGTGGGTTTATTTACAGAGCCGTCCAAATATCGCTCTAGACTCGTTTGATCTGGCCCACTAACCTCCGCTATTGAATTATCGAAGGAGATCGGTATGCGCGGGTTAAGTCTAAAAAATTGCGTTCTTGGTTTTGGGTGTGCGCTCATGGCGACAATGGTTGCAAACAATGTCGGTGAGATTGCTGCACAGGAATTTAAGATCGAGACAGAAGTCTATTCCGGCGACATCAAGACTCCCTCTGCATTCAAGACAACTTTGTTTTCCAATGGCATGGTCTACGAGTTCTTGATGGATGGTGCTGCCACACCAAATTTGATCGAGACACGAATCTATGAGTCGCGAACCAAAACCATCGTGCTACTCGATCCTACTCGACAAGCCGCTCTGGAATTGATGGACTTGCGTTTACTACAAATGGTCGATGGGCAGCGACGCGAAATCGCACAAGACAAAGCGGCTAAGTTTCTGGTCAATGAACAATACGACGAGCAAAGTGACTTATCAGGAAACTGGTTGAGCCTTACGAGCCCAACTATTTCGTTTCGCATGCAAGGCCAGCGTCCCAGCGAAACGTACTTGCCCTTATACAATGAATACCTCGACAACTTTTCAAGAATCCCCTCTTCAGATAAACGATCGTTCCCTCCATTTCCTCGCATGCGGCTCAATGAGTCGATCAAGAAAACAGGCTGGATTCCATCTGAAATCCAAGTCGAGATGCGAAGTAATCCACTGCCTAGAGTTAAGAACGGATTCAAGCAAACGTCAAAACACGTGCTGATTGATGGCCTGTCCAATCAAGACCGCGAGCGAATCACTTCTGCCAAACAGCAGTGGATGCAGTTCGAAAAACTATCCTTGTCAGACTATCGCCAGCTGGAAGCAGTTGCCAAAGCGACTTCGGCTTCAAAGTCGAGAAGATAGTTGGCACGCGCTGGCCTGATGACCTGCGACGAGTCTACGTCTGCTGCCAGGACATACTTGGTCGCGAAATGAAGCCAGGAAGAGTAGCCAAGCCTCCTGTTGTCACTTCGTGATTCATTCTTTGCATTGTGAATCGTTCCATGGACTTACGTCCATGGCTATCACATGTCGTCACTTCGTGACTTTTGCTCCGTGGATGAAGCGCAAGCCCAACCGCTCTCTTCCTACCGCCCTGTCAACTCAATCAGCTACTTGAGATCACTTTGCACTACGGTACTTGGTCATTTCCAAGCTTCGACCTGAGTCTTCGAACTTGACTTCATCCATAAAGGCTTGGATCAACACATGGCCTCGACCGATTCCATCTCGAAAACTCTCGGGATCTGAAGCTTCCGGAACGAGAGAGGTGTCAAATCCATCCCCCTGATCGCGAAGCAGGAACATGACCTTTTCCGGCGTCACCAAGGCACGAAAAAAGACTCGGCGGTCTTTATACGGAGATTCTTTACTACGAGAAATGATCAACTCATGAGGGTTCACTGCATGGTCCCCTCGCTTGATCCCAAGGTTGCCTCGAAACATTGCGTTGGTCAACGCGTGTTCCAAGGCGACGCCTACCTGAACCTGACAGCGTTGAGAGAGCACATCTTGGCTCATAATGACTTGCTGGATCATGTCGATCAGCGGCTCAATGATCTCGCCGTCGTTCTCAAGCGAAAACTCGAAGTCGGTTTTTGTGGCGCAGCTAACTAGCTTTTTATAGCGATAGTCAGATTGGCTCAGCATTAAGATGTGCATCACCGTCTCGACCAGGCTCTCAGCGAGATCGTTTTTCGGCACAAAACTGGCGGCTCCACTGGCCAGCGCCTGGGCGGCGATATTCTCGCTTCCATGTGCAGTCATCAGCACGACGGGCAGATCTGGATACTTTTCGTTGATCTGATTGACCAACTGCAAGCCATCTACATTCGGCATCTGCAGGTCCGTTAACACCAGATCAGGCAAGTCGCTACCAATTCGAGTCAAAGCTTCCTGGCCATCGTTGGCGTAGCAAACATTGACGTTTGGAGCGTTTTCCAATAGTCCGCCAGCAAGTCGGCGGTCGACGGCAGTGTCATCAACAATCAATACAGTGGGCATTGTTTTCTCCCTAGGTTAGTCGCGCGATAACACGCCAGCTCTGCCGCTTGAAACGCATTTGGGATTCCAGCGCGTCCGTCAATCCGTCCCTGCTTTTTTACAGTATCTTCGCTCAGTTCTCTAGCAAATTCTTTTCTTGGCTCAGAAGCCGAACGAAACACAAAGAAACGCGACTAACGTCAGCCGCTCGACTCTCTTGAGATCGGTTTCGAAACACGCGAGTTGCGATCACGCATGCAAGCGTCACAGCCTGCAATCAGGTGTTAGTACTCTGCTTCACGAAGAATTGATTGGCACAATCGAAGGCACCGTTTTACGAGGTTCAGCCAAAGTGGCTCGAATATCAAGGTGAATCGCAACATTTGACCCAACGGTAAAATCGTCAATGTTTCCCCACGCAAAGCATTCAAACTGCAATCACAATGAAATTGCCGGGTTAGGCAAATCTCCATTCCTCAATTCTGAAGAACGCGGTAGATTAATCAAAGGTTTAGCTAAAGTGCGTTGAATCCGCCAAATGTCCCATCTAGGGAAGCCCAGGTTGTGGATTTCAGCGGCCCTTAAAGCTGTAAACAGTGGCATCTTGAAGAATTCCCTTGTCTTTGCTATTGCGAATGCAAAAATCATTGAAGTGCCCGCGAGACATTGGGAATCGGCAAAACTGAACGCAAAGTCGATTTCTTACATTTTCAATTGAGAAAAAATGCCGGGGCGTAGAACTAAATACGCCTTAGGAATGTAGGTACATAAAAAACAGTTAGGATCAATCAAAGTGAAACGTTTAGGTTCAAAAATCCCCTCCGCCAAATTCCTTGCACTCCTGTGCTTGCCGATGATCGTTGCGCTTGGAATTTCTGGATATTTAACCTACGTATCAGTCACTGCTTCCGAAATCGCGGGTTGCGGTGGCGGAGCCATTTTTGATTGTGGTCATGTCCTCTACAGCAAGTGGTCCAAGTTCGCTGGCTTCCCTGTCAGCGGCATGGCTTTGGCAACTTATGTTGCCATGATCGTTGCGACAATGATGACGGGCTGGAATCGCCTTGCAGAACCAACTCGCCAATGGGCGTGGACAGCGGTTTCCGGTTTGGCAATTGCTGCTTCGATGGCTGCCGTCTACTTTATCTGCCTACAAGTGTTTGTGCTCAAGCATCTTTGCTCTTACTGCTTGGTCGCCCACAGCTGCGGGTTGCTGATCGCGATGTCGATCTTATGTTGCAATCGAGTCAGTCTTGGACGGTTGTCATCCGTCTCGACTTTTGCGGCGGCCGGTTTGGCCATGTTGATTGCCGTGCAAGTCAATTCCGAAGAGCCAAAAAAGTACAAGATCGAAACGTTCCAACCGCTCGTTGTTCCAACCACTCAAAAGAAGTACGAAGCGTATGTGGGTGCTCCGGGACTGGAGTCAACGCACACCAACAGCAAGGCGGATTCTGCAGAGGACGACTTGTTTGCTCCTCCATGCGAAGACGATTTGTTCATGCCGCCGAGCGAAGATGATCTCTTTGATCCACCCGTTGAAGACGACGATGATGATGACATCGAAACCGTTGATTTCAAATTGGACTTGGAACGAACCAAAAAAGCGTTAGCCGATGCCGGTGGCGTTTCAATGATGTTATTCCCACGCTCAACTTCTGCAGTCATGAGTTTAAACTCATTGCTGATTGTTCAAGAAGCAAACAAAACCAAACAAGCGTCAACCACCGGTAAAGAAGTCAAGCAAAAGAAAGAGCGACGCGTTGTCGCTTTCTTAAGCTCAAGTGGCGAAACTAAATTGGACGTAGCTCAATGGCCGCTCGTTGGCAGCCAAGACGCGAAGCACGTCTTTGTCGAGATGTTCGACTACACTTGTCCGCATTGCCGAAGCACTTACGGTGCGATTCGCGGTGCCAAGAAAACGCTCGGTGACGATGTTTCAGTGGTTCTTTTACCTGTTCCACTGAGCAGCGCCTGCAATCCACTCATCACCAAGAACAATCCAGCGCATGCTGAGTCGTGCCAGTTATCCAAACTTGCGATTTCTGTTTGGCGAGTCGATGCTGAGAAGTTCAACGAGTTTCATGACTGGATGTTTGAGTCAGACCTTTGTCCGAATTACTCAATGGCACTCACAAAAGCCATCGAGTTGATCGGAAAAGACGCCATGGAAGCCGAACTCAACAAATCGATTTCGGCCAAGTACATTGAGCGAAATGTTCAGCTTTATCAACGGGTCGGCGGCGGCGAAGTCCCGAAACTGCTTTTCCCAACGACAACGGTTGTTGGTGAGTTCACTTCAACAGAGCAGTTGGCTGACTTGATTCGCACCCACGCTGGAAACTAGCTCCACGCTGGAATCCTAGCTTTTGCCAATCTGTTTGACGACGAGAAACTTGCTCGTTGAATTCTTTCAATATCCGAGCCAGCTTCTCGAACAGTAGATTGAAATCAATCGAACATTCCAACCAAGAAGCATGAACTCAATCGTCGATTCTACTCAGCGGTTTCTTCCATACAACTCAGAGAAACGATTCCGCTTTCTCGATCAGCGCCGTGGCTATTGGACAAAGATAAAATTTGCGCCAGACCAACTCTCGATTACTAAATCGCGACCGCGCTCGTTTTGGTTTACAACCCTGTTGGCGTTACTAGTCTGCGGATTGCTTTTGGCAGGCATCGCCAAAGCGTTTGTGCAAGGAGTCCATCTTCCGGTCCTCTTCGTCATTGCTGCGTTAGCGTTCTTGTTTGTGGCCGCAATGCTCTCGGCAAAGCATCTTCGAATCTTGCCCATTCGGATCTATTCAACCGATCCGCCAGAGTCTGACGACGGAACGATCGTCTCTGTTCGAGACATTCACAAAGTCATCGTCACCGAGAACATTCGCCGAGAGTCAGACGACTTCGAGTTCTATCAGGTCTATCTTTCGCTTAAAAGTTCACCGACGTTGCTGCTCGTTTTCCAAGACTACGCCAGCAAGTCACGCATGCCACTGGTAGACGCTAAGGCAGATGAGCTGCGAAACTGGATCGCGTCTCACGTCAAAAGCTAGGCCTAGCCGCCGCACGAACGAGAAGAACCAACGTTTGCGTGAAACGACGGGCCATTGAGCTGTTGGCTTTTCATCATGAATCTAGTTGGTTCCTTGTCTAAATCGGTTCGTGGCTGTTCTAAAATTAATGACGCCGGCTTATTCCAGTTGCGACATGCCGGTTGCTCCACTCCCGTGTTTGTTGAATCCTATGAACCGTTTACCCTCTCGCCATCGCAGAAACCGTTGGCGCCCATCCGGATCGCCGCAACAATACCAACCGCTTGACAATACTGGTACGAAATTAGACCTGTCGATTGCCTTACCCGCCGATCACAACACGCAAATCAGTGAGAGACTCGAACGAATCGAATCGCAAAAGAAGGCTCAACAGATCCAGCACGTCGAATTTGATCACTTGCTGACCAACCAACTCTAACCCGTCATCGTCAACGAAAAGTAAACTATGCACGCCCCTACTCGTCGTCGTTTTTTGCAATCAGCCGCGGTCGCCTCGGCAGCATTGACAACAAGCGGCAACATCGCCTCCGGCGCGATTATGCCAACGCAAGACGTCACCAAAGAGACGTTCGTTCCCAATCGAATTGCTGTGTCGACGTATTCGTTCTTTACGTTTCGTGGCGGATCCAAGTTAACGATGCCGCAGTGTATCGATACGGCTGCCAAAATGGGTTTCGATGGCGTTGAGTTGTTACTAGTGCAAATGGAAGACACCTCCGACAGTTTTCTGCAAAAGTTAAAACGTCAGGCCTTCGTTAACGGCATCGACTTGTGCGGCATGTCGACTCACCAAGGATTCGTTCGTCCTGACAAAGCGTATCGAGACGAGAACATTAAGAAGACCATCGATCAGATTGAGATGGCTTACAAGCTTGGCATTCCAACGATCCGAGTGAACACGGGGCGTTGGGGAACATCAAAGAGTTTTGAAGAACTGATGAACAACAAAGGCATCGAGCCGCAATTGCCTGGGCACACCGATGACGAAGGCTTTAAGTGGGTCATCGATGCATTCAAAGCCTGTATTCCGACAGCTCAAAAGTGCGGAGTCGTGATGGGCCTGGAGAACCATTGGGGGCTTGGCCGCACCGCCGATGGAGTTTTGAAAATTGTCAACGCAATCGATTCGCCTTGGCTCCGCGTGACGATGGATACAGGAAACTTTTTCGAAAACCGATATCCGCAACTGGAAGAACTGGCACCCGAAGCCGTTTTCGTCCAAGCCAAAACGTATTTTGGAGGCGGAGTCTATTACACCTTGGAAATGGACTACGACCGAATCGCCAAGATCTGCCAACAAGCAAACTACCGGGGCTACGTCTCACTTGAGTTTGAGGGCAAGGAAGATCCAATGACTGCCGTGCCTAAAAGCTTGGCGACGTTGCGATCCGCCTTCGGTAAGAAACAGAGCTAAATGGTGGCGATGGGCCGCGTTTCATAAATAATGCGCGACAAGGCGGCAGACAAGGTGAGTCGGGCAGATAAAGGAAGTCGGTAAGCTGGAAGCTTACCCCACGTGGCGTAAGCTTCCAGTTTGCGATCGATCATCCTCACGCTTTGGCGAGCGTAGCTACCTGGTAAGAATTCCTCTGGTGGCACAGCAATTACGGTTTGTTGAACTAGCGCCTTACCGCTCACTATTTGTACTGTCGTTCCAACCAGCGTTGAATCACACCAACTCTCAGCCGCAAACCTCTCAGTCAACCTTATTGACTTTCGCGGCTCCAGAAAGATCCTTGGTCACTACAGGGTCGCCCTCGTAGGAAACCGAAGCCGCACCGGATGCGTCTACTTTCAGCGTCGACGTCGCATTGACGGAGACTTTTGACGCACCGGAAACGTCAACGACAACTGTTTCAGCTTCCAGTCCAGTCAGGTCTACCTTCGCTGCACCGCTTACTTCAACGGTCAACGATTTGACGTGGCCCGTTGCCGTTACCTTGGCGGCTCCCGAGACTTCAATTTTCAAAAAATCAGAATTGCAGTCAACAACGGTTGTTTTCACCGCACCACTCACACTCAAAGACTCTAGCTCGTCGACACCGAGCTCAACGTCCAAACCAATTTTGGTCGAGTAGCTTCCATTGGAATGTACATGAAGAGTTTCGTTGCGAACTTCCGTGTGAATCTGCTCCATGATATTGTCGTCGATCGTAACCTTGACCGAATTCTCTGTTCCACAATTGATTGTTGTATTGGCAGCACCCGACAAATCAATGGAGTGAAAGGAATCTGTCTCGCGATCTTCGGTAGTAGTAATTCCAGACCCAACGGTCGTATCGAACTCCAACAACATACATCCACTGTTGAGGACGACGGCTGCAGAAAGGAAACTAGTAATCGCTGCAAGTCTGAGGATAGCAAAACGGGACATTCTCTTCTCCGGTCGATGTTGTCTGAAAGTAGCAGAGTACTTATTCGCTCGGCTATCCAAAATATTGTGAAATTTACTGCCTTATTGTCTTTGCAGCGGATCTCCACGCCAGCGGGCTATTTTAACGTGAGAATGGACTAGAACCACGCCGTCTAAACCAGAACAACCATTTGATCATTTGCGGGCGTTTCAGACGAGTCAATTCAACACCGAACCAGATTGGATGCTCCTACCTTCATTGAAAGTTGTTGAGTAACATAGCTGAGTCATCCCATAAATTGTTCGCACGCCCATGCTTGATCCAATTGCCGCTCAAATGCTGTTGCTCAAGTGCAAGGGCGATGAAATCTGGTCCATTGAGACTTGTCGATCAGCCGGTGTTCCGGAGAGCTGGATCGATGAACTCGTCGATAGTTTCGAGTCAGGCTTCGACACTGACCGGAACACGATTTACGAAAACGGTAAAATGGTGAATCAGTACCACGGAGTTCTCGACTTGCACTTGGCCTACCGGCTCGCTGAGCATCTTGGGATCGATTGCAAATTCGTCACTTCAACTGCGCTAGGGCGGACGGCTGAAGTCACAGCACTGAAAGAAGCGCTGGATGAACTTTAGTGAAGACAATGCTGGCGGCCTTGCACGGGCTTGCATTGCGTTTTATCGCTTAGTGAATATGGTCTACGGCAGCTTTGCAATCTGCGAAACTTAACTTATCTTCAGCGGTCATATCAAAGCACCGACAATTCAGACGACAGAAGAGGTTGAAATGGCAAACGAGAACGGAAGAGTGCGTTGGGGAATTCTAGGCGCCGCAGTAATCGCGCAAAAGAATTGGCAAGCCATTAAAAATTCCGGAAACGGAACAGTCGTGGCTGTCGCCAGTCGTTCTCAGGAACGAGCCACCAATTTTATTGATCGATGCCAAACTCAAGCACCCTTTGAAACAAAGCCGGTTGCTGTTGAGGGCTATGAAGCACTTCTTCAGCGAGATGACATCGACGCTGTTTACGTGCCGCTGCCTACCGGCGTGCGTCCCGATGTTGTCGTCGCCGCCGCAGAAGCTGGCAAACATGTTGTCTGTGAAAAACCTTGTGCTGATTCACTTGCGGAACTTAGACGAATGGTCGAGGCTTGTGAAAAGAACGGCGTGCAATTCATGGACGGAGTAATGTTTCGTCATAGCCAACGGATGAACGCCATCCGTGAAGTCCTTGATTCTGATGTTGGTATCGGAAAGATCAAACGCATCACAACCCAATTTAGTTTTTTCGGTGGCGATGAATTCAAACAGAACGATATTCGACTAAAAAGTGACTTGGAAAAGTACGGATGTCTTGGGGACCTCGGTTGGTACACCTCTTTGTTCACGCTGTGGGTTATGAATTTCGAAATGCCAACCGCACTCTCGGCTAAACTTCTCGATTCCCACCACCACGCTGATAGCAAATCACCAGTTCCCACAGAATTGTCAGCTGAGCTTTTTTTCCCGAGCGGCGTTTCGGCAAACATGTATTGCAGTTTTGAGACCCAGCACCAGCAATGGGCGAACATTAGTGGAACCGAAGGGCACGTCGTGATTCCTGATTTTGTATTGCCTTTTTCTGGCGACGAAAGCCAGTTTAGCTTGGTTCGATCCGAATTCGATGTCAACGGATGCGACTTTGAGATGCGCGACGGAAGAAAGCAGTTCTCTGTCAAAGAACAAAGCCATAGCCACGAGACTTCACAGGAATCAAATCTCTTTCGCGCGTTTGGTCAGCTGGTGTTGGACAAAAAACTTGATTCCCAGTGGCCCGATGCAGCTTTGAAAACTCAACTCATCGTGGACGCTTGCTACAAATCGGCATTCGGCGATGGACAGTCTGTCCAATTCTAGTGCGATATCTAACTTCAATTGGGTTAGTTACTTGCAGCTAACTGCAATCAGTTCACTCCACTTCGTTGTCTTGGCTGATGGCAAATAACCCGCCAGCACCGAGAAGTTTCTCGTCGTCAATCACGCAACTCGACGCAATCGGCGTATATTCTATTTCTGGGGAATACGTTATCGGACCGATGCCTACTAAACTTCCATCTTCGGTATTGCCGAAAAGATTGTAGGGCAATAACGTTCTCGTTCATCCAACAACGGATTAGTCAATTTAAAAGGCGGGCAGGTCCTGTCTCACGATAAGCGTACAACTTATTGATGAATCAAAGAGTGACCTGGTCGCTCTGCCTGGAGGCAGTGGCATGGCACAGATTTCGTCTCGGCTTATCGTTCGATCCCCCCAATCGACAGGGGTTCGTTTTCTCTCAGCTCTCACAATTTTTGGGATTGGCGTCCTCTCGATCGACGCCGTTAGTGGCCAAGAGTATTCGGAGATTCCCTTCTCGCAAGGGCAAGAAGTCATCATTGGCGAAGAGGTTTTGCCTGGGAGCCAAGTGACTCCTGTCGCAGAACAGAACTTCCCAACAGGTGAAGTGATCATTTCAGAAGTCGCTTCTGGCGCTTTGGTGACCGAAAACGGTTCGACGCAACAAAGCCAAAGTCCGACAGCTGGTGCGGTCCCGACCAAATTACCGACGCAGCCTGTTGGCATGCATTCTGGGCTTTGGAAATGGACGCCTTTGGCATCACATCACCAATCAATTGTTGAAGTTTCGTGCAATGGTGGCATCGGGACAGGTGTTGTCATTGAAATTGACAAAAGCAAGAGAATCAAGAACGGACATGAAGGCTATGTGTTGACCGCCTGGCATGTTGTTGAAGAAGACAGTGGCGAAGGCAAAATCAAAGTCAGTTACCGAAGCGGCATTGGATCCAAGAAATGCCGGATCATTCACGCCGATGAGCAGAAAGACATCGCGTTATTGTGGGTTTGGGTTCCTGATGGAATCCCAGCCGCCAAACTCGGTACAGATCCAATTGAGTCAGGAAATACGTTGGAATTCGCTGGGCTAGGCGGAGGATCTAAACTGAAGACCTGTATCCGTCACTTCTCCGCAACGGCCTCTTCGCCTTCAAGCTTGGAAAAGATTTTTGCAGACGTTCCTTTGCTGCCTGGAGATTCTGGCGGTCCGGTCTTCAATGCAAAGCACGAAGTGGTTGGAATCATTTCTGGCGGCTGGTTCTGGTTTAACAGCGGAATCATGAGTGAAGGCGGGACGTCGATCCGAACGACGTGGCCGGCTCGTGCGAGCAACATCGGCCCCATCCAGAACTTAATGGCCAAACTCAATGAGACCGATGCGACCTTGAAATAGGTTGGTGGCTCCTAAGAGCTGAATCAAAAGCGACGCGTCTTACAATTCGGTAAGGCGTTCCTGCTCGATCGACGACTTAAACCCCGTCGCACAGTTTTCATGGGATGGCACATTTTCACTTAGTCCATGGCCACGTGCTGTGACCATGCCACCGGTGACCGAAAACCATCGCCACCCGAGATCATCATCACCAAAGATAATCGGCATCCAAAGATCATCGGCATCCAAAGTTTTGGCCAAGCCCATGCGTTGATTGATTGGCAGGTTTTTCTCTGCGTACTCCGCGCCTCCGCGTTTATCTTTTGAGTACTTCTCTCTGACTTCTGTGATTCGCCTGATGAATTATCAGCAGTAGAATGCTTTCTCGACCGGGCAAATCGCGGCCACACTCTGGTAAGTATGCGTGCAACAACTAGCAATTTCGCTAGCAGTGCTCATCGATTGAGAATACCTGAACATAAACGCGTTGACAGCAAACGCAGGTTTCTCTAATTTCCGCCTTCATCAAGCAACTCGACGAGCGGTTTGCGCGTCGTTGCTTCTCAACAATTCATATTCAGGTTCCAGTTCAACTGCAATGAAACAGCCCCTTACAGTGCTTGTTCCCTGCAAAAACGAAGAGATGAACCTGCGTGCCTGCATCGACAGTTTTTATGGCATCGCGGACGAAGTTCTCATCGCAGACTCAGGGTCTGCAGATAGAACGATGGATATTGCTTTAAGCTATCCAAAAACGCGACTCATCCAACGTGACTACATCACGTCGGGAGACTTTAAGAACTGGGCAATCCCTCAAGCGTCCAACGAATGGGTGCTGATTGTTGATGCCGACGAACGCCTGACACCCAAGTTATCCGAAGAGATTGAACTCGAACTGAGCCGAGGACCAGTCCACGATGGATACTGGATCAACCGCGCAAATCACTTTATGGGTCACCGATTGAACTTTGGTGACGCTCGTTCGGACCGAGTCTTACGTCTCTTTCATCGTGATCGAGGCCGTTACGAAGGTCCAAGCGATCATGGCGAAGTCAAAGTCACCTCAGGTCGCGTTGGCAAGCTGAACAACTCAATGCTGCATTATTCAGCTTGGGAATACGATCAACTATTTGAAAAAATGGATCGCTACACCACGCTACAAGCTATGCAGTGGAGTGATCAAGGAAAAGACACGTCTTACTTTAAACTGTTGATTCGTCCTGCATTCCGTTTCTTTCGCGAATACATCATGCAAGGCGCCATTCTCGATGGCAAAGCAGGTGTTCAAACAGCTTGGCTGGCTGCGTTTTACTCGTTCAGCAAACAAGCTCGTTTGTGGGAATTGAATCACCGCATTGAGCAGCATGAAATCGACGCTGTCGACGCATTCACAACTGAATACGATCGCCGATTACAAAGTCAACAATCGGAAAGCCAGCATCGGCGGGCGGCTTAAGGCGAGCAAGTGAGCTCCTTGAATCCATCCGGGTAGCGACTGGGCTAACGGAGGCAGCAATACAAGCACGAAACGCAAGTGAGTGGACTTCCGTAGCAGGTCCACTCGCTTGCGTTTTTTGATGCTTGCGTTTTTTTGATGCTTCGCATTTCAAACTTGCGAGTTCTGCAGGATGGCCGTTCCAGTGCCCTCTGACAACCGAACAGTTAAGGTACATCTGCGAAAGCCACTACTTCTTCTTCATCAGTTCCAAAACGGAGCTGATCATCGTGGTAACTCCCGTATCAATCGATCGCTCGAAATCCGGATAAAACCTTGGTGAGTGCAGCGATGGAACGGTAGACTTCAACTTCTCAAATCGGTCCAGTCGTTTCTGATCGACGACTCCCAAGGAGTACATCAGGATCGGCACACCGTTCTTTCCGTACACGCTAAAATCTTCTCCACCCATGACTTGATCGGCAACCATCACGTTGTCGCTGCCAATTGCTTTCTCCAGCGTGGCACGAATCCTGGCCGTCAAGGCTTCATCATTGAAGAGCGAAGGCGTTCCTTCAGAAACTTTTATCTCTGGCTCTTTGGCTCCCACACTTGAGGCAGCCGAAACAGCCTTGCGTTTGATTCCGGAAATCAACTTCTGACGGACGACCTCTGAATAGCTACGAACCGTCAGTTGAAGTTTACACTCATCGGAAATGATATTGTGTTTGGTCCCAGCATGAATCGATCCAACAGTAATCACAGCCGGTTCAATGGGCGATATTTCACGGGAGACAATTGTCTGGACATCCATCACGAACTTAGCGGCCTGAACAATCGGGTCGATGGTTGTGTGAGGGTACGCGCCATGCCCACCAGAACCAAACAACGTGACGTCAACGCTATCGACGTTTGCCATGGAGTATCCAGCTCGCATGGCAACCTTGCCCGTTGCCAATGTTGAATGGCAATGCAACGCCAACGCAAAATCTGGTTTTGTAAATTTTTCGAACAAGCCATCTGCCAACATCGCATTGGCGCCCGAGCCACGTTCTTCTGCCGGCTGTCCGATGAACATCAATTTGCCCGACCATTTATCTTTGTTCTCTGCCAGATACTCAGCCACACCGACAACGCATGTCAAATGAATATCATGTCCGCACGCATGCATCACGCCGACCGTTGCTCCATCGCCGTCAACAACTTTCACCTTTGACGCGTAAGGCAAATTGGTTTGCTCGGTGACCGGCAACGCATCCAAGTCAGTGCGAACCATCACCGTTGGTCCGGCACCGTTTTCCAAAATCGCGACAACGCCAAAACCACCAACGTTTTGTGTGACTGTATATCCGGCTCGTTTGAGATAGTCTCCCAGCTTGAGTCCTGTTTGCTCTTCTTCGAACGAAAGTTCAGGCGTTTGGTGAAAGCCCAAATAGACTTTTCCTAGCGGGTCACGATGTGACTCAACCCACTTTTGCAAGTTCGCATTTGCTGCCGAATTTTCTTGGCTCAGAAGCGGTTTGACTGGAGCCCCCATCAAGAGCCCCGCCGTCACAAATATTGTCAACAATCGTAAAACCTGCATAGCTTATCCTGTCTCAATTCCAACCAGTGGTGTTCAAGCTGTTTAGTTTACTTTCTCGTGATCGTGCGTCGAAGTCCCTTGGTCACTTCCCAACGTTTTTATCTAAACTGTTCTTACCTTGAATTGAAATTTTGCTCGTCACTTCGTGACTGCTGAGACTATGAGGTGCGACAGTCACGAAGTGACGTCAAGCAATAGCCATAGACATGAGTCCATGGTCTGACGAAGCGAGGCACTGAAGATCCTGTCATCGCTTCGCGACTCTGCGATTAACGTTTCCCAGTTCCCGGCACTTACGTACCGGTCTATTGCCTGTCGTCACTTCGTGACTGCTGCGTGATCAATCGGCAATAAATTTGAAAGCACGAATCTGAATCACAAACATGAACCACAAATCAAAACCCAACATCAGAGCCACAAACCTGAACCCCAAACCTCAATCACAAATCAAAACCGGAGGTTAGAGCGACATACCAAAGCCACACGCCGGAGCATCCGTGACAGAAAACTCTCCATGCCAAAGTCGAACGACATGCCGCCTCGAAGGGTCGCCGTGCAATGGCCTCTGAAACTCGTGGTTCTGCGGCACTGCAAATACAGATTCTTAGGCGTTCCTCACACAATTGCTTCCTCAACGTATTTCAGGCTGCCCATGAAACGAACATAATGCTTTGGATTCAGTAGGCCAAAAATACGCAATTGATGTAACTCACTTTGCATAGCTTCAAAGCAATTGATTCAGTCGAAACAATGCAAAACACTTTCCCGAATGGACGCTCCAGAAAATTAGCAATCGTGAAACGTCATATCGACTCACACGAAATACCGGCCAGCTGACCAACAGACTTGCTTCATAAACAAATATTTGAAGACCTCGACGAAACTCAAACCAAGAGATCACTATGGCGACTGACTTTTCCTCACTTCACGACTGCGTTAGCGACCTATTTCCCCAACCCAAAAACAAAGATGAGTGGGACCAATATCGATTGACCGATGATCAAGTCAAATTCTTTCAAGAGCACGGATACCTTTCCGGTGTACGTTTGCTAAACGAGAATCAAATCGAACATTTGCGAACTGAGCTGGCGGAGTTTTTTAACACTTCGCATGAAGGGAGTGAACTTTGGTACGAGTACCATACCAACGAGTCAAGCGACCAAAGCCGGGTGTTGTTTCATGCACTCGGTGCGTGGCGTCTGCGACAAGGCTTTCACGACATGCTGTGGAATCCGGCTTTCGTTGTTCCAGCCAGCCAATTGCTTGAAGGCAGCGTTCGCTTCTGGCACGACCAGTTGTTTTGCAAACCAGCCAAGCACGGCGGCAACGTGGCCTGGCATCAAGACTACTCTTATTGGACTCGTACCAAACCGATGGCTCATTTAACTTGTTGGATTGGGCTCGATCCGGCCACCCAAGCCAATGGTTGTCTTCAATACATTCCCGGCAGTCACGAATGGGACCTGTTGCCAACGACTGAACTGGCAGGAGACATGGACGGCATCGAGAAACTACTCAACGAAAAACAGTTTGAACAATTCCAAAATCCTGTGCCCGTTGAACTTGATGCAGGTCAGTGCTCTTTTCATCACCCACTGATGGTGCACGGATCGTTCAGCAACAGCACTGAAATTCCACGCCGCGCGACCGTGATCAACGTTATTCGCGACGGGGTCGAATCCTACACCGATGAAACGCTACTCAACGGAGTTCCGATCATTAAGAAAGGCCAAAAGATGGATGGGCAGTTTTTCCCTTTGCTTTACAATGCGGCTACATAAACCGAATTGAAGAGAACCATTAATGAAGTACTGGATTCGACTGCTGCTGCTCGTGGGAGCGATCATCGGCGTGATCATCTTGATTGGCTCACTGTTTCCGAGAGGATATTCTTTCACCTCTCAAGTCGAGGTCTCGGCTACTCCTGCGGAAGTCTACGCGTTTATTGACGAGACTCCCAAATGGCAACAATGGTCACACTGGAATCCAGACGACGTCGAAGGCCTACAAGTTGAATACTCGCAGGACGGCCAATCGCAGACTTGGACCGATGTCCGAGGAAGCGGAAAGCTTTGGTTTGTAGAGCAAACAGAGGCCGAGCAGATCGACTACAAGATGACGTTCGCAAACTTTCCTGAAATGGATAGCTCAATCAAACTTGTGCCATCTACAACAGGCACGCAAATCACTTGGACCAGCCAAGGCGACCTTCCGGGCGGCGCGTTTTACGGCTTCTTCCGTTCGGTGTTCACCAACGGGATGAAAATGCAATACGACCAGAGCTTGTTGAAGTTGAAAGCGTTGGCGGAAAATTAGGCCGAACGACCGAGACTCTGATGCCGAGATTGCAGCAAGTACAAAGAGAGCAGTCTTGACCCAGAGACATTTTCCTGCGGACAGAGACATCGCTCTACCTCAATGAGTCGGAGCGAAGGCTAGGCGCGTTTCTTAAATAGTGAGCGGCAAGGCGCTAGCCGCCGGTACGAGCGCAAAACCGGCGGCTAGCGCCTTGCCGCTCACTACTCCAGTCAAATTTCAATAGAGAAACACTACTTAAGCGGAACTGCCTAAAAGCACCCTAAAAGTAGACTAAGAACTGGCTAGACTGCCGCCGCTGCGATTAAGAGGCCGGCCGCCTACTTCCCTTTGTACTCGTCTTTGAGTTTATCACCAAAGAGTTTTTTCAGCTTGGCAATTTTTGAAGGAACCGCGAAGTTACAATATCCATCGCTCGGATTCTTATTGAAGTAATCCTGATGGTAGTCTTCAGCGTAATACATTTTTGCCACGGCTGTGACTTCGGTAACGATCGGATTGGGAAACCGCTTGGCGGCATTCAACTTTTCGATGCACCCCTCTGCAATTTGTCGCTGCTGGTCGTCATGAAAAAAGACGGCTGAACGATACTGCGTTCCGACATCATTGCCTTGACGATTCAGCGTAGTCGGATCGTGTGTTTCGAAAAAGATTGCCAGCAAATCTTCCAAAGCAACTTTCTTGGGATCGTAATTGACTTCGATCACTTCAGCATGCCCCGTCAATCCTGTGCAGACTTGTTTGTAAGTCGGATTGTCCACGTGACCGCCCATGTATCCTGACTTCACGCTTTCGACACCTTCAAGGCGCAAGAAAACGGATTCAACACACCAGAAACATCCGCCACCAAACGTCGCTGTTGCCAATTCCACGTTCTTTTTCTCCCCCGCCCCAGCGGTTTTCGATGATGTTGTCGCAGTACTCGCGGCTTGTTCCTGATCTTGTGCGGTTGTGTTGCCACCGCATCCAGCGGCCCAAACCAGCATGAGGGCAACGATAACTTGTGATAGTACGAACTTCATGGTCTCACCTCGATTGAGAAATGCGCTAGATCCTATTCATCCTAGGCCGCTTCTGCATTCTACCCGTACAGAACTGCCATTCAAAACTGCAGTTGTCCCCATACCGGCAATTCAGTGCGTATTTGGTGAAAGGGATGAAAATTGCTTTCCATCGATTTCCAAGCCAACAACGACAGTTAGCCACGCGTTTGACGAGCCAATACGTCGCATCTTTACTTGGAAATATCGCCGTTGTTAAAGTTTGACGGTTCGGCAAGCTAATCCGCGTACTTGAAGAGTAACGGCTGGTTGATCAATTCGGCTTGGGGCGTCGCCTCCGATCAAGTCGCCGTAACCGATCAGCGTAACCCCTCCGGTTTTACCGGTCGAAAGGGTCGGCAACGAATGAGTGTTTAACTGTACCGATTGTTCCGATTTTTCTTGTGAAGCCATTTCCAACGGTTGAACGGCATGCGCCGGCACCGCAAATGGCAAGTCGATTCAGGACGTGCTAAGAATGCTTTTCTCATCATCTTGGAAAACTCGAGCCGCAATTTCCGCGGGGCTATTTGTTGCCTTGGCGACCGTTGCGTTTATCTCTGCCTCGGCACAGTATCCAACGACATCGTATGATGCGATCCCGACCCAAGTGATCCCAACTCAGGTGATCTCAAGCCAATCCAATGGGATTGGGATTGGGATTGGCGGCCAAGGCAATGGGTTTAGCGACCAAGGCAACATTAGTTCGCCCAACAACTTTGCTGTCTCTCGTCCGATGTCGGCTGACCCAAACGCCAACGATCCGTCACAGAGTTACCGTTCGATGTCGCCTGACAGCTGGGGTTCACCATCAGCGACATCACTTCCTTCAAGCCAGTCTTTCGCACCCAATCAAACGTTTGCTGCGACTCAAACCGCTGCACCAAGCCAGCCTTTCGTCCAAACTCAGCAAAGCGCACCTAGCCAACAGTTTGCGCCCACCCAACAGTTTGCCCCCACCCAACAATTCAACGGAAGTCAAACTGCTGAGCTCTCCCAACAGCCATCTCTTTTGGGACAAGCCAATCCGGGCACTCAAAATAACGCACTGCCTCAGAGCAACGATTGGCAAGCTCCAGAACCTCTGGCCAATGTTTCGTCACAAGCCAATTCTGTTTTCCAAAAATCTGATATCGAATCAGACTTCCGTCCGTACTCGAATGAACTTCGCTCGACCGCCAAAGCGAACACGAAGCTTGCAGGAAGCTCGAGCAAACAAGTCGAAGGCAAATTCTCCAACGCTGGTTTTCGTAAGCCACCCACTTCATCCGATCAATTGACTTCTAGCCAACCCTCTGTTTTTCAAGCACCTTCAAATGGTGCCCCAACAAATGGCAGTCCTGCATTGGGTTACCCACAGCCAGGCTACACACAACCGCTACAAGCTCAATCGAATCTGGAGTTCGCGACCGCTCCATCGGTGCCGCAAAACTATTCGTGGATCCCGGGAGATCAAGGAGTCGCTTATCAACCACCCATGCTCAATGGAATTTCTCAGCCAAATCAGTTCCCAACATCGCCAGGCCCGAGTAACTATCCAACGGATGCAGGGTTCGTCAATGGCGACCCAGCCAACCCGACAGGCTGGGGATACCCTGAGGCCAGCGATTATCAGTCGCAACCTTTCGTAGAGGCTCCGTATCAAATCCCTTCTGTGCCATTTCAAGCAGCTCCCAACGCTCCGTCGTTTCAGCCGCAAGAATTTACGACACCTGACGCAACTGGTTACGTCAATCCTGCTGTTTCTACAACAGGAAAACGCAAACCATGGCCAACGATCCGCGGTGGAGCAAACGGCCTTGTTGATGATGGTCAGAAGTTTGACTTTGAAGAGAAGAAAAAAGAGTATCCGCCGTTTAGTGAAATTTTGGCGACTGGTCGCTACTTTGGATCTGTCGAAGCGATGTATCTACAACCTCACTTCCAAGGCAATACAGCGATTGCGACCGAAGGCGTCAACTTCGGCAACAGCATCCCGTTTGACTTCGATCGTGAATTCCACCCTCGTTTGCGCCTTGGATTCGAATCAAAGTACGGCCCTGGAGCTGAATTGTCATATACGAATGTTAACGGAGCATCCGAATTTGAAACCTTCACCAGCAACGGCGCGATCTCTGGTCAAACCAGTGCTTGGATGATCGGCCCGAATGAGTGGAGCCGTATCACCGCTGAGAACGCAGGTGAAACGTTGACTGCTCAGCATCAGTTCGAACTCGATACGTTTACGGTCTCGTTCTTTAAAGAGCTTAAGTTTCCAATCTCGCGACTCAACGGCAACTTCGGATTCCAGTACGTCAACATCGCTCAAGAGCTGAATGCCAACGTAAACGACGCCAGTGGCGCGATCATCGACACACTGCAAAGCAAGTCAGACATGAGAGCTTTTGGACCGCGAGCCATCTTGGAATACTATCGCCCAATCGGTCACACACCGCTGGAGTTTGTGACCTCCTTTGGCGGATCTGTCTTGTTTGGCGAACGCGACCAGTTCATCAGCAATACAGCGACCGGCCAACAGAATCGAGTCGGTGCCGACGAGTTTGTAACGATCGCAGAATACATGTCAGGCGTTCAGTACAAGAAAACGGTCGGGGAAAACCGATCTTGGTTTGCTCGGATCGCGTTCGTCAATCAAACATGGCTGGGCGGCGGCACGGCTGTTCTTCCCCAAGACGATTTTGGGCTGCGTGGTTTGACGTTCACAATCGGCTATAATCGCTAGGTAGCGTTTGACGAAGTGTGAGCGGCAGGGCGTTAGCCGACGGTATTGTGCAGAGAACTGCGCCTAGTGCCTTGAGACTAGCCTCTAGCGGCTCACAACTGCATTGTCGATCCATCCAAATTTGAATCATCAAAGGCGGCCTAGACTTCAAGCGAGTCATGTGACACCGCTTAGACAATCACAACACTTCAAACGTCACGCTTCCAATCGCCACCGCTCGTTCTCGGACTCTCGCTGCCATGTCGATCGCCATCTACGTCAACAGTAAAACGGACGCTCATTGTCTTATTGGCTGGGGCGTACGTTTCGCCGCAGCTTCTCATTCGGATCTTTTGATAGTCGTACCGAGGCGACAAAAAGGAAAAGCCAAATGGGACCAGCTCGAACGTAGCGAAGCCAGCCAAAGCGAAGTCTATCAAGCCGTCTTCGATGTTCTTGCCGAGCAGGATCCTCAAAAGGTCGTCTTGAAAGAAGACATCGCTGAAGGCGGAGAGGCCAGCGACATGGATCGCATTTTGGTCGAAACGAAAGAGCTCGTGGCGACCAACCCAGAAACTTCGTTTGTCGAAGAAGTAGCCAGTTTAAGCGTTAGTCTCTTGATTGTTCCAGCACAGGAATCAGTCAAATCGCAAACGGGCGAAGAGAATTGGACGAGGCAATTGTTCGACAACGCGCCTTGCGAAACGATTCTCGTCCGAGGCAACCCGCCAGAACCCGACGCAAACTTGCGTGTCTTGGTCGCGACAGAGAATGAGAATGGTTGTGAATTGGCGCTCAAACGAGCAACGAGTCTTGTTCGCGAATCGAGTGAAGACAACGAAGGCAGCGTTACGTTCCTGTTTATCCGACCCGATGACGATGAGGTTGCCACGCAAGTTGCACACTATCATATGGATCGCCTGATTGGAAAGATCAGCACGAACAAACTTGAAATTCAAAAGAAAGTTCACCTCGGCGACAGTTTCAGCGGCGGCCTTGAAGCACAGAACCTGAAAGATTTCGACTTGGTGATGATCGCTACGCGTCGCCCAAAGACACTACGCAAGTTTTTCCGAATCAATGAAAACCAAGAACAACCTCTCGGCTTTGCCACGATTCGACCCGCCGTTCCAGTAGCCAATCAGTTTTGGCAAAAAACCAAAGCCAAAGTCCGCCAACATGTTCCGCAACTCGATCGCGAAAGTCGCATTAAGTTGGTCGACAAGCTTCAAACCGGTTCTCACTTCAATTTTGACTTCTGTGCGCTCATCGCGTTGTCAACTTTGATCGCAGCGCTTGGATTGGTCGACAACTCGGCCGCTGTGGTTATCGGTGCGATGTTGGTGGCTCCACTGATGACGCCGCTGGTTGGAATCGGGTTTGCGCTCGTGCAGGGTAACGAGAAACTGATAAAAACTGCGTTGCCAGCCGTTGGTTTAGGGTTTCTGGTTGCATTTTTAATTGGCTGTACCGTTGGAACCCTCGTCGGGTCATTTGCTGGCATGCCAATCAGCCCTGAGATGGAGTCGCGCGATTTGCCATCGTTTCTTGATCTCTTTATTGCACTTGCCAGCGGGATTGCCGGTGCTTACGCCCTAGGTCGTCCAGATCTACTTTCGGCGTTGCCAGGCGTGGCCATTGCCGCAGCTTTGGTTCCACCAATTGCAACCTCCGGCATGGCGTTGACGATGGGAGACATGACTTTATGCATCGGTGCACTCCTGCTGTTCCTAACTAACATTGTCATCATCGTGCTCGGTACAGCGATGACTTTCTCAGCCATCGGAATCGATACTCGCAAAAAAACTCAAAGCAAAATGGACAAGAAGGCAGCCATGTGGCCTCGCTATGTGTTTGGCGTATTTGTCGCTCTTTCGATTTTGCTGGCGACCGAAATCACAATGAACCCTTTTGAAAAAAAGCCGGCTTCAAATGACGATCCTTCGACAAAACAAATCGAATTAAAAGGTACCGAGGCTGAGTCAGCCCAAACCAAGAAACCATGATTCGATTCATCAACATCATCCTCTTGCTCATCGCGTTGGTTGGCGGCCTTCAGCTCTATATGATTCGCACTAAATCGGTTTCGCTCCACGACCGTTTTGCAGTGCTGGAAGAGAAGCTTGGGGTTTTGAGTATTACGGATCCAAATCAATATTACGTTCGCAGTATTGAAACCGATGATCCAGAGATTTTCGCTTGGCGAATCCATGTCCCCGATTCGAGCATGTCGTTCATCGAAAGCCGCACTCCTGACAGCAGCTCATTTTTCTCATTGCCATCGACCAGTGGCTTGCTCGGAACAAGCGATCGCTCAATGGAAACCATCATTGCGTTCCGTTACAAGATGGCGGAAGGCGCAGTTGGACCCTATCTGGCTTCGACAGGCGGTTTATGTGCATCGACGAGCCCGAACAAGGATCAGTCGCAGTTCCTCAAGCAGCATTGGAGGGAACTAGAATTCAACATTCCAATGGGCGACTCAATCGTGACTTCACCGGCGGAAAACCCAATTGAACTGATTGAGATCTCTGTCCCGAAAATACTCTGGAGCGAATTCGAAATAGCTTACGGCAATTCTGCAAGGCGAGTCAAAGCGAGAGATGGCTCGTTTATTCGCATATTGTGCGGTGACCAGACGGCCCTAGCTGCCCAGCGAGAAATCGAGAGGCGAGCTGAAAAGGCAAGCCTTGAACAACTCGCTGAAAAACGTCTAGAGTCAGACAATTCCAACGAGGCAAGCCAATGACTGACCGACTTGAACCAGAACCTCAATCAGCGAAGAAGCAGCCTCGTTTTCAAATCGGATTGTCCACTATCTTTTTGTTGATGCTGGCGATCGGTGTTTGGATTCGCTATTTTCAAGAGAAAAAGAAAGCTGATCTCTATGAGACGCAAATCCCAATTCTCGAAAACGCCGAAGAGCAGCTCGAAACATTAATCCAACAAGTGAAAGACGCCTAGTCATTTCCACACGACTCAGTCAACGAACCGATTAAAACCGAACACAACTCAACCAATCAAAAAGTTAGAATGAGCCGTCAAAACGAAAACCAAATTCAAATGAAAAAAAATCAAACAACACGTCGTGACTTTATCAAGACAACCAGCGCCGCCGCATCAGCGATGGCGATTCCGTTCGTACTACCGGTGAGTGCATTGGGGACTTCCGCCAATGACAAGGTCCGCGTTGGAGCGATCGGCACCAGCATCTACAAAGACCGCTACACCGGAGATGGAGATCATCCTGGACGCGGAGCAGTCGTTGGTCACCAAGCCGGTGCGATTGGCGACATGGTTGCCGTCGCTGACGTGAACCGGCTCAACGCTGAGTTTTTTGCCAAGCATTACAACGGCAATTGCCAAGTTTACAATGACTATCAAGATTTGATCGCTCGCGACGACATCGATGCGGTGACGATCGGCACGCCTGATCATTGGCATGCAAAAATTGCGATCGATGCCATGCGATCAGGAAAGCATGTTTATTGCGAGAAGCCGTTATCGCTGACGATCCGAGAAGGGCAGCAAGTTTGCAAAGTCGCGACGGAGACAGGAAAGACTTTCCAAGTCGGCACTCAACAGCGAAGTGAATACGAGCAAGTCTTTTTGAAAGCCGTCGCGATCGCGCAGAGTGGAATGCTGGGCGACAAGTTACATTGCCTCATCAGCATTGGTGGTGGCGAAAGCGGCGGACCTTTCAAGAACGAACCAACTCCGGAACATCTCGACTGGGACAAATGGCTGGGCCAAACTCCTGTCGTTCCTTATTGTCCCGAGCGTGGCGATTTTGATTTCCGTTGGTGGTTTGAATACGCTGGAGGCCAAGTGACTGACTGGGGTGCTCATCATGGCGACATCGCGATGTGGGCGATGGGAATGGCGGATTCGGGACCGACCACGATTTCTGGCACCAGCAAAATGCCGACCATAAAGAACGGATTCAACATTCCGACTTCCTACGATGTCGATTTTGAGTTCCCTGGCGGCCATACCGCGAAGCTTTTGTCAGGTAAAAACGAACTGATCATTGGCGGCAAGAAGGGTCGCATTCGCGTCAACCGCGGCGGACTGACAGGTAAGCCAGCCGAAAACCTCGGCGTCAATCACAAGATTGGCGTGGACGAATGGGGCTCTGGCCAAACATCCAACGACGCGCCTCGCGGTGGAGCAGGCCCGCAATGGATGCAAGACGCGGTCGACAAGCTTTGCAATGGAAAGAAGCCCGGCAACCACATGGGTAACTTTTTCGAATGCATTCGCGAAGGCGGGAAACCCATTAGTGATGTCTGGTCACATCATCGCAGTGTGAGCCTGTGCCATTTGGCGAACATCGCGTTGCGATTGGACCGGAAAATGGAATGGGATCCAACAAACGAAGTGTTTAAAAATGACGACGAAGGCAATTCGATGATCGAGCGTGAACAACGTGAAGGATACAAAATCGACGTTGAAATTTAATTAGCCGCAGCTGGCGGGTGAGGGCATTGGCAATAAATTTTGACGGGCGGCCAATCGGGTTGTCTAATGTTGATGGTTTGTTAGCGGACACAAAGAACCATTGCAGTAGGTAGCCATGAACAATCCAAACGTCGATGATCTTGCCCAACCGCATGAGATAATCGAATCGGATAAGTCGCAAATCTCAATGGCCAAGCTATTCTTCTGGGTAGCGTTGGCTGGTTTTGTAACGGCATCGGTGATGGCTTACGTTGAGTATTTTGACCGTTCCATGCAAGGCCCAAATCTATTTGGAGTTCGTCAGACCATCATTGTGACGGTCACTTGGTTACTACTTCTGATGCACCATGTTCAGGAACGCAGTTATGGGGCGATTGCGGTTCACGCTTTGACTCCTCTAATCGTAGCGATCTTTATGCTACTGTTCATCGAATTCGATGCCGGGTCATTTACGATCTTACTTGTGACTTGCATCTTTTCATCGGTCTTCGGCATTCTGCTAGGCGTGGAATCGATCGTTTCCAAAACTGTCAACAAAAACTCAAAACCACAAATTTACCTGTGCTACCGTGTGCTTGGCGGAATGGTTTTGCTGAGCTTTTTTTGTGGAATCGTTCCTAGCCTGTTGCGAGGCTGGATTGACTTCCCATCAGTCATCATGGGTGCATTGATTGGATTTTGGATTGGATTCTATCAAGCGATGGCAACCTGCGATTGGGTTCGCAACATTCGTGTTGCGGGCGTGGGCACGCGCCCGATCGCAACCGTTGGACTTCTCGGTGCGGTGGCAGGCCCCTTCATCTTTAGCTTGATCAACAAGAACTGGACGTCGGTTTCATACATACCGTTTCAGTACGGCCCACTCTTGGCTTTCGTTTTGGCAGCCGCCACGATCGTACTCTGGCGAATTCTTTTCCGAGCAACTTCAGACAAGGCTCTGAGCTAATTGACAATAAAAACCCAAAGCGCCAGCGAGTATTTTTCCGCAGCTGGTTCACTCGCTTGCGCATCTTGCTTGTACTGGCTACTTCGGTGGATGAAAATCTTGTCCAACGAGTTGTTTCGAACTTAAGGAAACCACTCGCTGGCATTTCGGGCTTGAATTATCGAATTGATCTAAGTGCCAATGGATACAAGCTGACTCGACCACGCATGCAATCTGCCTAGCTTATTGCATCGTCAGATTGCATCAAATAAAACACGGAAACAGAAATCGGCTTCACGGCTTCAAATATCAAGAGGAACAACAATGAATTTACGACTTGCGATTGCAACGGCGGCTCTGGTTTTGCTTGCCGGCTTTGGCGAACAATCTGTTCAAGCTCAAATTATTTCCGGTGGCTACGGACAAGGCCTCAACCTTGGAGGAGTTAACGGCATCCAATTCGGCGGAGGGCAGGGCTATCGAATTGGACCGCCCGGGATTGGTTTGCAATACGGTGGCGGCCAAGGCGTGCGTTACGGAACACCACTAGCGGGAGTTCAATACGGAGCGGGACAAGGCGTTCGCTACGGCACACCTCGCATCGGCGTTCAATACGGCGGTGGACAAGGCGTCCGATACGGAACGCCAAACATTGGCGTCCAATATGGCGGCGGCCAACTTCTACGCTGGGGCACCCCCAACGCCGGAGTAAGAATTGGTGGCGGCGAAGGCGTACGGATTGGAACAAGATCCAAGGGCATTCAATTTGGCACCGGTCAAGGCTTGCAAATCGGACGCATTCGTCCACGCGGTTGGTAACCATCGAGAGATTCGAAACGGGTGATTGAAATTCGATTACCCTTTTTTGCGTTCGTCATTTGTGAACACATATGGATTTAAACAAACTTCCTGATCAATTGACATTGCGTCCATCTCCTTGGAAATGGCTCGCCGTTTCATTGATTGGATCGGTATTCGCGGCCACCGGCATCTGGATGATCGTTTCTGATGGCGGTGCGATGCCTTGGTTTTGTACTCTCTTTTTCGGGCTCGTCGCGGCGACGGGAGCGGCACAGCTTTTGGGCGGCTCGTATTTGCGGCTCGATTCAAATGGGTTTGAACAGAACATGCTGGGCCGCAAAATGACATGTCGCTGGGACGAGGTCTCCAACTTTGGTGTCTGGGCGGTGAACGGCAATCGCTTTGTCAGCTTCAACCGCATCCAGGACCGTGGCAAAAGCATTGCCAAGATAAACCAAGCAATCTCGGGTGGCACATCGAGCTTGGGAGACTCGTTTGGAATGCGGGCCGAAGCATTGGCGGAATTGATGAATGCTTTCCGAACCTCACACATCAGCCCGGCTACGCCAGTCAACGAAGTCCTCATTCGATACTTGTCGACTTACTGCGATGTTAACGGACTGAGCGCTGATTGGCCCAACGACCTGAAGAGAGCGTTGGAGGACCCAAAAGCAAAAAACCTGGCACCGATTTTCAAAGCTGAACTCTTATCCGCCATCAACTCTAACAGCCTCAGCCTATACGACTTCAATCTCGCGACTGTAGAAGACTTGGATACCGAGCAAGACATGAACCAGTGGCTGGTTGATTTGTGGCTGGCACTTTACGACGAGGCTCCACCTCGGCCAATCAATCAATCCTAAGCAGCGAACGGCCAAGATCTTGCATTGAAAGTCGGCATCAGTACAAGCACGAAGCGCAAGCGAGTGAATCTGGCACCTGCTCAGAGGCCCACTCGATTGCGATTCGTGCTTGTATTGCGAGTACTCGAATTGTGAGTGCGCGAGCTACTCCGAAGCTCTACAGCTCACAATAGCTTGTATCCTCAGTCAAAGTTCGACAAGGATTTCGCCAGGTTAGTTCTGCTGGTGCGATCATATCATCGGCAACGATCGGCCCCCAAGTTCCCGCGGGATAACCATGCACAGGAATCGAATCATCATTCTTCCAAGCGTTCAGAATTGGTTCCACGAAATCCCAAGAGTATTCGACACTGTCGCCATGAGCATACAACGTCATGTCGCCTTTGATGCAGTCGAGCAACAATCGCTCATAGGACTCTGGCACATCGGCATCGGTAAGATATGAATAGTGAAAGTCCATGCCAACGTTTTTGACATTGAACCCCTCACCGGGAACTTTCATTCCAAAGCTCAACAGCAAACCTTCATCTGGTTGGATTCGAATTACCAATCGGTTGTATGCACTCGCGGCGTCTTCTTCTTGACGGAAGAGCTTTTGCGGCGAAGGCTTAAAAGTGATCGCGACTTCAGTGACCTTCGTAGGCAGTCGTTTTCCAGTGCGAATATAGAACGGCACGTCAGACCAGCGCCAATTGTCGATATAAAACTTCAACGCGGCAAACGTTTCAGTCTTCGAATCATCTGGCACGCCCTCTTCATCTCGGTATCCATTGACGACACCTTCGCGAATTTTAGATGAAGTGTACTGGCCACGAATTGCATACTTGGCAACCTCCGATTCGGCGATCGGGCGTAACGATTGAAAGAGCTTTGTCTTCTCGGCGCGAATGGCTTCCGCGGTCGGTGAAATCGGCGGCTCCATTGCAACATGTGCCACGATTTGCATCAAGTGATTTTGCAACATGTCGCGGAGTGCACCGGATTCGTCGTAGTAGCCACCACGATTCCCAACACCGATCGATTCGGCGGAGGTAATCTCAACGTGATGCACGTAGTTGCGATTCCAAAGCGGCTCAAAGACGCCATTGGCAAAACGAGTCACCAAGAGATTTTGAACAGTTTCCTTGCCAAGGTAATGATCGATCCGATAAATATCGTCTTCGGCAAAGTACTTCTTAAGCGTCTGGTTAAGCTCTTGGGCAGACGCCTTGTCATAGCCAAACGGTTTTTCAATCACCAACCGACGAAAAGAATTCTCCGATTTGTTCAAGCCATGTGCGGTCAAGAACTCAGGGATCTTGCCATACAGCACAGGCGGCGTGGAGAGATAGAAAATGTAGTTCCCATTGGTTGAAAACTGATCGTTCAACGTCTCCAGCCGCGACCCAACATTGCCATAGTCAGCACAGTCATTAGTATCGATCGGCTGATAGAAGAGGAGTTTGGCAAAAGCTTCTTTACGCTCATCGGTTTCGTCGCTGATGTCAAACAGATCGTTGTTCGAAAAGACTTTCTCGCGAAATTCATCATCCGAAAGTTTGGTCCGACTCACGCCCAAGACGGCAAAGTTTTCCGGTAGCAAATCATGCTTGAACAAATCATAGATCGCTGGAATGAGCTTCCGGCGAGTCAGATCGCCAGAGGCACCAAAGATGACAAAGATGACGGGATCGAGTTTTGATTCGCTCATTAGTTCGCTTCGTTATTCCATTATTCAAAAGACGACAGCGGCTCCCGCAAACTCGCTAACGTTAAAGCAACGCTAACTGCTGCGTAGGTAGAGCCAGCTACCGGCAAAGCATCTAAGGCACTCGCAGAAACGGCACCAAGGTTCCGTAAAAACTAAATGACGATTTCTCGCCCCAGTTCGCGGCGAACGACAACGAATTGACCAGCATGCATCATCCAATGCGAGCCAACCATATTCATCGCAGCCAAAACGTTGGGGGCGTAAGCTTTCATGCTCTCAGGTGCAGGTTCTGCCAATTCTTCATTGGATAGTGTGGCCACTTTCTCAAGAATCGTTTTCCGCTGATTGCGGTAGATTTCCATCAGCTCTGATTTAGTATGGAAATCGGCAGCGTTGTCATTCGCAGCACTCTCTTTGGAATACTTTTTGTCGAAGCCTTCGGGAAGAGTTGGCAACGTTCCCGGGAAACATCCGTTAACCATGTTGTTGTCCGATTGAACCAGATGCCCAATCTGCCAATTGACGTGATTGCATCCAGCGTGCGGACGTGTCATCGCTTCTTCTTCGGTGAGATCCTCTAGATAAGCACCGCAGACCATGTCGGCCATTTCGATATTGTTTTTGATTGCGTCGCGTGCGTCCATCTTCTTCTCCTAAATTGTGTTGTCTTTATGTCTTGTGTGACGAATTGTGTTTGTTGGTCGAATTGCTGCGTGCCAGAAGGAGGTAAGCGAAACCAGGTTTCAGATTTCAGATTTCAGATTTCAGATTTCAGATTTCAGATTTCAGATTTCAGATTTCAGATTTCAGATTTCAGACCTCAGACCTCAGACCTCAGACCTCAGACCTCAGACCTCAGACCTCAGACCTCGCTCAAACGTTGTACGAAGTTGAAGACGTCGACCCGCCACGTCCTGTCCAGTTTGTGTGGAAGAATTCGCCGCGAGGTTTGTCCAAACGCTCATAAGTATGAGCGCCAAAGTAATCACGCTGAGCTTGCAGCAAGTTCGCTGGCAAACGCTCTGTTCGATAACCGTCGAAATAGCAGAGTGCCGAGCTGAGAGCCGGCAATGGAATACCCAGCTTCACACCAGTGGCAATCACGTTACGCCATGATGCCTGAGCGTTTTCAACTGCTTTCTCAAAGAACGGATCGAGCAACAGGTTGGTCAGCTTTGAATCTTTCTCAAAGGCATCGCGAATATTGTTCAGGAACGCACTTCGAATAATGCAACCGCCACGCCACATCAATGCGATCCCGCCGTAGTTGAGACCCCAATCACGCTCATCAGAAACGGCTCGCATCAACTGGTAGCCCTGTGCGTACGAAACAATCTTCGAAGCGTAAAGAGCTTGTTCAAGATCATTTATGAAGGCCTCTTTGTCGCCTTCAAATTTCGCCGACGGACCATTGAGAACTTTTGATGCCGCGACTCGCTCTTCTTTGAGTGCTGATAGACATCGTGAGAAAACGGCTTCGCCAATCAACGTGAGCGGCTGACCAATATCCAACGCTGTGATCGCGGTCCACTTTCCGGTTCCTTTTTGTCCCGCAGTGTCGAGAATCTCGTCGACGGTTTCGTTACCAGCTTCGTCCTTATAACCAAGAATGTCGCGAGTGATTTCGACAAGGTAGCTGTCGAGCACGCCATCATTCCAACGCGCGAAGACTTTATGCATCTCATCGTTGGACATGCCGAGACCGTCCTTCATCATTTGATAGGTCTCACAGCACATTTGCATGTCGCCATACTCAATGCCATTGTGAACCATTTTGACAAAGTGACCGGCGCCGCCTTGGCCAACCCAATCACAACAAGGTTCGCCCTTGTCCGTCTTGGCCGCGATGGCTTGGAAAATTGGCTTTACATGTGGCCATGCATCCGGGTTACCACCGGGCATGATCGATGGCCCTTTAAGGGCTCCTTCTTCTCCACCTGAAACGCCAGTTCCGATGTACAGGATTCCTTTTTCCTGAAGCTCTTCGGTGCGGCGAACGCTATCAGGAAACTCACTGTTTCCGCCATCGATCACAATGTCGCCTTTGTCGAGGAACGGCAGCAACGACTCAATCACCATGTCGACCGGCTTACCAGCTTTCACCATGATCATGACGCGGCGTGGTGATTTGAGTTTGCTGCAAAGCTCTTCTGCAGAGTGGGTACCAATAATGGATTTATCTTTGGCACGACCCTCGACAAAATTGTCGACGCGGGAGGTGGTACGGTTATAGACCGCAACGGTGTAGCCATTGTTGGCCATATTGAGAACGAGATTCTCGCCCATGACGGCAAGGCCAATCAAACCGATATCTGCTTCAGACAATTGAGTACTCCTACTAAAATGTGGTCTTCGCGTGAAGCCACAAGTCTATCTAGCAAGAGCGTAATTAGGAATGCGAGATTGCCCTTCATCCGCAGCCCAGCTGTTATCAGATTAACGCCCGCAGATCGGCCAGCACCAAGAAGGTGTTGCGAATTCCCGCTCAGTCGCCTTATCGGCTTTGTTATCAGCCGCAGCACGCCGCCAAAAATTTCAAATCGGAGAGATTGGGGCCTCGCGATTTCTGGAGCCTTTAGACACCGACTGACACCCGCTTAGGTCCAGGATAGCCCGGCTCACTCAGGTGAATTACGAAAGGACATCCTGACCGATGGCGCACAAGCACTAATTGACCTGCCAATTCACTTCCACAAAATTATATTTTCATAGTCATTTGTTGAAGGAACTCCATCGGTGCTCCGACCGCGGGCGATGTCCCGCTGGAGTTTTCTTAGCAGTTCATTGGACAACTCGGCTTTCTCTAGAAAGAGGTTATTTTGTTCTGCGAAGTCCGATTTCATTTCATAAAGCTGTGCTTTGGGGGCAGAGTCCAAAACCTTGCGTTCGGTCGGCGCACTCCAACCGCCGGAGCCGCGCGCTAGTATCAGCTTCCAATCCTTGTACCGGTATGCGAAGTGCCCGCTAATCGATTGATGAACGATTCCTTCTCGATCGGATACAATTTCTTTTCCGGAGAAAGCAGGCAAGAAACTCACACTGTCTTGACAGCTATCAGCTGGTGGCTCGACACCGATACAGTCTGCGATCGTCGCAAACAAATCATTGAGGCAAATGGTTTCGTTACAGCTGGAACTTTCGGCGATGACGCCTGGCCATCTCACGATCATTGGAATGCGATGCCCGCCTTCCCAAATATCAGACTTTGAGCCGCGATAACCTGCGCTGACGCGATGCCCAGCCTCTTTGAGTTTTTGGATTTTAGCCTGCCGCGAGCAGCCGTTGTCACTGGTCAAAACCAACAGTGTGTTATCCGCCAACCCTTCATCGTCGAGGCACTTGATGATGTTCCCAACGACATCGTCGGTTTGCATTACGAAATCAGCATACGGTCCCAATCCGCTGCTCCCTTTCCAATCATCGGTAGGCACGATTGGCGTATGAGGTGAGCCCAGTGGGACGTACAAGAAAAATGGTTTTGAATCCTTGCTGCGACTCTTGATGTACTCAATCGACTTTTTTTCCAACGACGGCAAGAAGTTAATTACATCATCGTGCTTGGTAACAAGATCCTGTTCAATGATCGCTTTCATGCTTCTGGCATGATGAATTCCATAAAAATAGTCGAACCCGCGGTGAATCGGACCGTCCGGGGATTTTGATCCTACGGGAGGAGTGAATTTGTAATCGCTGCCAACAAGTTCTGTAGTCCCATCTGCGGGACTGAGAAATTTCATATTCAGATGCCACTTCCCGATGATCGCGCAATGGTAACCCGACGCCCCGAGAAAACTTCCGATGGTGGGTCGACCGGGACTGATCAAACAAGGGCCAAAACCCTGGACAACTCCGGACTGAAGCGAAGTTCGCCAAGCGTACCTGCCAGTCAACATACCGTACCTCGTTGGCGTGCAGACAGAAGATGCAGAATGGGCATCCGTGAAAGACATTCCCTGACTAGCAACCCGATCAATGCTTGGCGTTTCAATTTTGCCAAGTCGAGGATTGAAGCATTTGACATCACCGATTCCTAAATCGTCGCATAGGATCACGACAACATTGGGTTTTACATCTTCGGCAACTGCACGACTGCCGATGACGAAAGTAACAATCGCTACGAGCAAATAGAATGAGAGTTTCATGGACCAATCGAAATTAATGAATGCTGTCACGGACGCTGCCAATCGGACCGGTAGACCAATTTGGCCCAAGCCGAGTTGAAGGCTCCCTTACCTTACACTTGCGATTTGAAAATATCAAAACAGAAGAACTCGCTCAGTTCAAGTATTGCTACTAGCGACGCCTGCGTCGAACGAACATCGCGATTAAAACGGGCGCTGGTTCCGACGTCGTCAAGCAACACACAATGCCGCCCACCCAAACCAATGGAGGGCAACCCTTCGTAAGGTTGGCCGGATTAAGAATGGTCGGGGCTAGGGAAAATGAAAGCACTAGTGCTTCACCACCAACATTGTTGCGATCGTGTAGCCTTCAAAGACCGCCTGGGTTCACCACCAACATTGCTTGCATTTAGCATAAATTCCGTTGACACCGGTTTCCCCTTGAGCGGACAGCCAATTCTTCCGCTGGTTTCCACCAGTAATGTGCTAACGAGGCCGGCCAATACAGGTGCCGTCTTCAATGCTCCAGCCTTTGTACATCTACTCACATGTGGTTTTTACCGCTATTTCCCCGCTATAGTAACGTTGTCATCTAAATGTGTGACTCACACTACGCGGCGATTGTGCTAACATTAATAACCTTGCTGAGTAGCTCAGATGGCAGATCTGTCATCCATCAAGTGAAAACGAGAGTTCCCCGATAAAATGCGTTGACGATTCTACACTCAGGGTCGTTCGCGCTAATTCTTTACTGGAGCCAAGAAATGACTTCCCCCACCCTAAAAAACCCAGCGAAGGATCGCCTTGCGTTCACGCTTGTGGAACTTCTAGTCGTGATTGCGATTATTGGAATCTTGATTGGCATGCTACTGCCTGCAGTCCAACAGGTTCGCGAAGCGGCTCGTCGGACCCAATGCATGAATAACATGCGGCAGCTTGGTTTGGCGTGCTTGAATTACGAGAGCGCGCATATGACGTTTCCCTCTGGAGAAAAGGGCGAGCCCTTATGGGATACTTCTTGGCTAGGATTCACTTTGCCCTTCATGGAGCAAACGAGCATGGGCGGCAACCTAGATTATACTCAGAGCTTTCATCCCGATACGGGCAACGGGACAAACGACATGTGGCTTAGCGATGGCTATTTGCCTTCCTACATGATTTGTCCGTCCAGCAATTTACCTTTAGACAATTCTCAGATCCCTGGTTTCACTGGCCGTTTTGCCCCGCCAAACCACACACGTGGCATGGGGCATTATGTAGGGATTGCTGGTGGTTACTATGATGGACTAGAGGCAACGTCCAACGAAGTCGTTTTCTTGAGTTTTCAGGAATCAGGTTACAACTCCTGTAACGGAGTGTTACATCCCAATGCAAAAATTGGTTTCGGTGCAATTACCGATGGCAGCTCCAATGTCATTCTGATTAGTGAGCAAAGCGGCTACCTCGAAGATTCCTCAACTGGTCTGCAAGTTGATTATCGAAGTTGCTTGAAATTCGGTTCATTCATGGGCGCGAATCGAGCTGACATTCCTCAGAAAACTTCTTCATGGACCGACATCAACAATGCCAGATCGTACAACGTTACGACTGTCAGACATCAATTCAATCCGCCTTATGCTCAGGGCCAAGGAATCACTGAACGTGGTGGCCCCAACAACCCTTTGACTTCCGGACATCCCGGAACCGGAGGAGCAGTCCGATGTGATGGCAGCACGCATTCGATGTCGACAGACACGTCGCTGTTAGTGCTTTTACAAATGGCGATGCGAGCCGATGGAGCGGTATTAAGCGAATGATTTTTCATCGACTAAACATCACTCTTCTCACCGTTGCCAGCCTTTGCTTGATATTGAGTACTGGTTGCGGTGTTGGCAGTGATGGCGCAACGATTTCTGGATTTGTGACTTCCAATGGTGAGCCTTTGCCGGCTGGGAACGTCGTTTTTTCGTCTGTTTCGACGACTTGCTCTGGTGAGATTTTGGACGGCAAGTACGAGCTCATGAACAAAGGATGGCGAGAAGTACCGCTGGCCGAATACACGATCACCGTATTCCCGCCCAAGAAAGTGTACAACCCAGATACGGGCGAGGAAGAAGCAGTTAGCGGGGTAAATCTTGCACTGTTTCCGAAAAAGTATCAGAGCAAAGGAACGTCAAATTTGCGGTTTACGCCTGTCGCTGGGCACAACGAATTTGAAATCGAGCTGAAAAAATAGCAGTTACTGTGAACTGGCTTTCCGCTGACCCAATCAGGCACAGCAGACCACGCACGTTCTGAATTGGCTCCGCCAAGAGAACGTGGCATAGAGATCAGTCCTTTTCTTTTCCAAGCAGTCCAAGATGAAATGCTTTCGCAATAGCCGCGGGGGCGTTTTGAACGTCAAACTTTTCGTAGATACGTCGCACGTGCGTGGCCACTGTATTGACGCTGATGGAAAGCTGGCTGGCCACTTGCTTCTTGCCTAGCCCTTCACCTAGCAACGTCAAAATTTCAATTTCTCGCGGCGAGAGATTTTCTTGGCATTGGCGCTCTGGCGGACAACTTCGCAATGCATCCAAAGCAAATTTTGCAACCTTGCTGTCGAGGATAGCTCCGCCCTCGGACACCGATCGGATTGCGTCGACAAGCCGTAACACCGTGGATGATTTTAAAAGGTAGCCTGACGCACCGTGTCGTATTGCCAACAAGACGTCCGACTCTTGCCCCGATTGCGTAAGGACGATTACTTTTGCATCAGGAGCGATTGACCGGATCGTTGGCAGAAACTCCAACCCTGTGATCCCCGGGAGATTCAGATCAAGCAATATGATGTTCGGAACTTCCGAAAGCATTGCGGCCCGTAGCAGCGATATCGCTCGCTCCGCCGAACCAACTTGGCCCATCAACTCGATATCAGATTCTTCGTCCAACGCAAGTTTTATGACTTCCCGATATTCTGGATGGTCTTCGACCAACAGGACCTGAATTTTTGGTTTCATAAGATTCCCTAGCTTTGCCGAGTCCATTTGTTTGTCTTCAGTCGTAACTCAACCAAAGTGCCACCGTTACTGGATTCCGTGGCTTCAACACGAGCGCCCAATAATTTTGCACGACGCAACAACGAAGGAGGCACTCGAGGGTCGGCTGAATTAAGCAACCCTAAACCGTTGTCACTAACCTCCAGGCAAAGTTCTTTCTCAGTCACCGACAAAGTCGCTGCGAATTTCGTTGCCTCACTGTGACGACTAATGTTCACCAGACATTCCTTGTAGAACAACAAAAGGTCTGCCAACACCCGTGGCTTGAGACGCTTCAGATTGGTGCGATCTCCACGAAATGAGAACTCGCCATCTATATCAGCCATGACTCGCTGAGTCGTCCGTTCCATATCTTCGTAGAGATCTTGATACAAGTCCTTTGATTCCAAGAGATTGGTGCAGCAACGTACAGCGTCACCCGATCGCTCAGTCATGACTCGAATTCGCTGATGCAAATCCCGAAGTTTTTCCGGAGAGTCAGTCGCATCCGTTGCCAGATCTCCCAGCATTCCAATAACATGCAGGTTGGCTCCCAGTTCATCGTGAAG
>JAYJMJ010295251.1:57992-79943 GCA_036873875.1 Laminaria ephemera
GGTCAGCTGCGATGCGTTCTTTCAATTTTGCTAATTGTCGCATTCCTAAGAATCTGTCGACGGCAATCGTAACCCCGATTCCCAACGCCAGAACAGCAGATAGCCATGTCACCCACACAAGGCGGGACGAATGAATCGCGTACTTTCGATTCAGTTCTGCAACCAACACCGGGCGTTGAACTTCAAGGCTATGCCGCCGTGCCAATTCACTGAACCATTGACGGATCGGCAATATCTTGCCATAGAAATTGTGCCCATCAGTGACGACAGTCAACGCGCGTTGAGGAGCGGTCATTTCAAAATTTGCTTGTATCGGTCTTTGTAGCGCGACATTTTTGCCCCGAGCGAAAACCTCGATTTCAGCAAAACCGATTCTCGCAGCAAGAATTGCCCCTCGTTGCACCGTGTCGGGATTCAAGGCCGTGATTCGGACAAAGCGACAAGAATGCGCCGCAAAACGCCTCATGACAATCGGGCCAAGATCATAGATCGTGCCAAGCTTAAAGTCGATAAGAGGGACGGCATCAGAGAAATCGGATTCGGTCGCACCCTCAATGAGGATTCGCCGCGGCATCCCGAACCCGTCCTTGTTTGATTGTGGAACCGTATCGCTGAGATCTACTGCATGGAGGTGGATTCGATCTACTGGCTGATTCGACCCCAGATCAATGGTTAACTCATGAGGCTGTGTGATTCCCCCTTGTTCAACAAACGCAATGCTACTTTCTCCGTCGTCAGCATGCATTAAATATGGAACAAGACCATCGACTAGATATTTTTTATGAAATGCATTTGGTGATGAAGCGACGCGGCAACGTAGCGCTACGTTTTCTTCTCCACTAAACACCAGGATCTCTGACAGTTTAAACACATACTGAGCGTCCCAGACACGAGGCGAAAGCTTGGTTGCTTCAATCTTTACCCACGAACCCACGACGGACTTACAAGGAATAACAAGAGGAGCCAACCGGGGCAAAGTAAGATCCGATTCGGAATAGCTGGCGACAACGACGCCTTCCGAATTAGCCTCACTTCCGATACTGACTTTGAATTCAGATGGAAAGCCGTCAGCTCGCAGCCCTGTCTTTGCATCGCGCCAAATCGTGGGAACCAAGACGACCTGATCAATTTGGGTCGGCTCCTGCAACTCGATTTTAAACCACTCCGACCTGGCACTATCGGGACCGACCGCAGACCTGCCTCCGACGGCACCAACTCCGCTTCGCAGACTTAGACGGCTTAGGCGTTCAGTTTGTCGATCGATGTCGGCAATTCGACTCTCCAGTTCAGACGTAGAAAGGCGCTCAACCTGATCTTCGAAATTGCTTGACAAAACAGGCTTGGTGCGCGGAACTGGAGCCGACCGCAAAAATACGAAACTGCCCAGCACAAAAAATGTCAGCAGCAATACAATTAAGAGACGAGCCATTAATCCACTATAGTCAAATAGAAATCCACAAGAGTAACCTGATTCGATGACTGCCCCTGCTCTGAACACAAAATGCGTTCAACCGGAAGAACGCGTAAAGGCTCATCCATTTTGAGGGTAAACCGAGGTATTGTCATCTATTTTGGCGACTTGAAGGCGACCGTAGCGAATATATCCTTTTAAGGGTAATTAGGTCTCAACCTTCCCAAAGGACAACACCATGAAACACCTCATTCGATTTTTTGCCTGTTTTTCCGTAGTCTTTCTGTCGGGTGCGATATCCCACGCCGACGTTTTGATCGGAACTGCCGGAGACGCCAGACTGGTTACTGAACCATCTGGCGCCCGAGATGACAACAATGGCGGCAACACGATTTCAGGAGCCCTGATTGGACTGAATACCGGCGGCATCGACAACTTTATGGTTTTCGAGTTTGACGATTTATCTGCTGTGGCTGGGCAAACGGTGACCGGAGCGACAGTCAGCTTCGAAATCGCAACCACTTTTACAAATGGCAACCATGGAACGACGGCTGACATTATCAATTTACATGAGATCGTTTTATCGAATCTTGGCTGGGAATCAGGGACGGGAGCAATTGGAGGCGGAGACAATCCGGCAGACGATGGATCCGCTAGTTTTCTGAACCGAGCCCAGTTTAATGGTTCTGGAACGACTGAAGCTTGGCAAGATGCGGCAGGCAATGATGTTGCAAACTTGTTGGGAGCACTAACACTCCTCGACAGCCAAACCGCCTGGAACCAAGGTGCCGCCCCCAGCTTTTTGACTTACGCCATCGATGCAGCCACTGCACAAGGCTGGGTCGACAATGGATTGGGCGGAATCGCTCTGAGCACAACCGACGATGGCGATAGCCGTTCCCGATTTAACTTCGGTCAAGGTGAAGACGGTGATCTTGGAGCGGCCAACATCAATTTCATCACGGCAGTTCCAGAGCCAGGAAGTGCATCCGTGCTTGCAATCTGCGGCTTGGCAATGCTAGTGCGACGGAAGCGAAGCTAATAAAGAAGCAAAACTAAATAGAGACTGATGTCACAATGGGGCGCGCTGTTTTAAAACAACGTGCCCCATTTTTATCTTCGTAAAGTCTGACGAAAATGCCGTCGCGGCGTGGCAAGAAACAATCAGGCCGATCAAGTATTGCCGCAACCGGATGTGATTCGCAAGCGGAACCAAAAGAAGTTGGTGGCTCGAACGGATGATTGCGATCCATCACGAAACAATGCA
Source organism: Laminaria ephemera (assembly GCA_036873875.1). NCBI lineage: Eukaryota > Phaeophyceae > Laminariales > Laminariaceae > Laminaria > Laminaria ephemera. The sequence goes on from JAYJMJ010295251.1 coordinate 60,671, forward strand.
CCAAGCCTGCTAAGATTCGGCGCGGTGACTAAAACAATTATTCTTCACGAACGCAGTACAACTTGCCTGCGCTTCTCAGCAACAATGCTTTGCCGGCAACCGTTGGCGTTGACCAAAACAAATCATCGATCTTGTTCGTCGCCAACAGCTTAAACTCTTTTCCGACTTGAATCACAAACGTTTGGCCTTCTTCGTCAAGAATGAACAAACGTTCTTTGTCTGCCCAGAATGAAGCTGCTCCTGACTTCATCCCCGCAACTCGCGTCTTGAAAACTTCGCTGCCGTCTTCGGCCGAGTAACAACTCAGCGTGCCACGACCGGTGATGTAAACCAATCCTTCAACTGAAACTGGCGAAGGCATTCCTGGCCCCGATTGCATGCGAGACCAAGCCAACCCCGGAAACTTCGAATCGGACTTGAAAGCTTGTGTTCCCGTCATTGTCGAATCAATCGAAAGCAATGGCCCGCTGCTTCTCGGCCCACTGTTGCCCAAATAAATCCTCTCACTATCGGCTGCCGGCGACGCGCTGAACGCACTGTCGATTCCTGTCACCGTCCAGTTCTCTTCTCCTGTCTCAGGAACATACGAAGTCGCGAAACCTGAGCCGCAAACAATCAGTTCGGTGCGAACTTTGTTTTTCCAGACCAGTGGAGTCGACCACGAAGTGCGACTTTCTCGCTTCTTTCGCCACGCTTCATCGCCTGTCTCTTTATTGAATGCCACGATGAACGAATCTTGGTCGTTGTCGCATTGAACAAAAATGTTGTCGCCATAAATCGCCAGCGAGCTACCAGGACCGAATCCGTTTCCAGTCGGATAGGAGCCGATGCTTTTTCGCCAGACTTCGTTACCGTCCAGATCCATCGCAGCAACCAACCCAACCGATGCGTAGTAGACAAACACATGCTTGCCATCAGAGACCGGAGTGGCAGTTGCATAGCTGTTGGAGATATGAATGCCATGCTCAGGCATCTGCGTCAGTAACGGCTTGGACCAAGTCTTTGTTCCGTCTTTCAGGCTCAAGCAAATCACTTCAAACGTAAGTGGCTCTGTAGGCTTGGTAGGCTTCATGTTCCGAACGCCCGCCATAAATCCAACTGGTTTCATTGGGCCAGCCGCGTTGGTCATCAGAATCTTGTCGCCGACAACCAGTGGCGAAGACCAGCCTCCGCCAGGAACATCAACATTCCAAGCCACATTTTCAGTCGTGCTCCAACTTAGTTGATGCACAACTGAATCGACGATGCCGTTGCCATTGGGGCCACGAAACTGCATCGAATCTTGACCGACGGCGCTGGCAGGCAACAAGAATGCTGAACACGCGAGGCATGTGAACGCCACCCATTCTCGAAGTCGCAATTTATTGGTCCGCATGGTTTTCCTCATTAAATCAAAATTTACTGGCTATAACGACGTCGACAATTTCGTGAACACTCACTCTGGCTTAGGCGAATTGTGACCAAACAAATATAAGCGCGAAGCGCAAGCGAGTGAACTTACCGCATAAACCACTCGATTACGATTCTGGCCGGTATTGCAGGTATCTCATGGCATCTATCAAGAAACCCATGGCAAACCGTGTAACCGCAGCTGTCTACGGTTCGAAACAAGAAATAATCCCTCGACAAAAGTCGGGCAGATCGTCTGGCCGGCGGCTTGAAACGTGATGGCCATCAACCACAACTGCCGCATCTTCAAAAATGGCTCCCGCGTTGACTAAGTCGTCTTTGATTCCGGGGCTTCCGGTAACACGAACGCCCTTGTAAACACCAGCCGAAATTGGAATCCAACCTCCGTGGCAAATCGCAGCAATCGGTTTCTTGGACGCATCGAAATCTTTAACCAACTGCAACACCTTCGGATCGCGACGTAATTTGTCCGGCATAAAACCGCCTGGCACAACCAAGCCTTCGAATGACTCAGCTGACATATCGTCGATCGCCGCATCTGAAACACACGGATAGCCATTCTTTCCAGCATACGTCTTGCCGCTCTCAGGACCGGCCACAACAACGGTGGCGCCAGCTTCGATGAGCCGCAGTTTCGGATACCAAAGCTCGAGGTCTTCGTAGATGTCCCCCACAAACATCAAAAATCGTTTTCCGTTCAGTGGCTGCATAATCAATCCTGTAGGGCAAGTATTAACGAATCGGGATCAGAAAATTGTATCTAAAACTGAATCGCAATGGCAGTTGCAAGTGATAAGGTCAAAACTGAGAGCTGCGATCTTCGCAGGGATCTTGTTTGAAACACAGAGGCACGGAGAACACAGAGACGCAAAGGAGTTAGTCTTTCAAGATCAATTCGAAACGCAATAGGATTTTGCGTGACCATGCCTAAAACAAGGCCCCGCCTGCTTCCTCGCCTAAGCTTCGGACTGTGATTGTGCTCACTGTATCGAAATCAGCGGAAAGCGACCTCAACCGTCCCAAGCAACCTCTCAATGTCTGCGGCAATAATTGCTATACTCCTTCCATGAAGAAAAGAAATTATGGAACACTTAGCCGACCCATCAGCGAAGTCGGACTTGGATGTTGGCAATTCGGCGGCGATTTTGGCCCGATGACTGATGAGAAAGCACTCGCAATCTTGTCCGCTGCGGTAGAAAGCGGTGTCGACTTTTTTGACACTGCCGACGTTTATGGCGCAGGTCGCAGTGAAACATTGATTGGCAAATTCCTCCAAACTAACAAAGCCGATCCCGACCATCCGATTCGTGTCGTAACAAAATACGGACGCGACGGCAGCGTGTACCCCGACAAGTATTCCGAAGCCTCAATGCGATCCAGCGTCGACGCAGCGCGACAACGGCTTGGCGTTGATGCACTCGATTGCCTGCAACTGCACTGCGTTCCGATGGAAGAACTTCGCAAAGGCGAAATCTTCGATTGGCTGCGTACGCTTCAGTCCGAAGGGCTGATTCTTGAATATGGTGCGTCGGTTGAATCAGTCGAAGAAGGCTTGGTCTGTCTGAAACAAGAAGGCCTCGCATCACTGCAAGTTATCTTCAATGTGTTTCGCCAGAAACTCGCCACTGAATTATTGCCGCAAGCCCAAGCCGCTGGAGTCGGCATCATTGTGCGATTGCCATTGGCAAGCGGATTGTTGGCTGGCAAGTACACATCCGAAACCACTTTCACCGAAGGCGATCACCGAAACTATAATCGTGACGGCCAATGCTTCAGCGTGGGCGAAACCTTTGCAGGCTTGCCATTCGAAAAAGGTGTAGAGCTCGCCAACCAGATTCGCGAGATATTGCCAGCCGACATGACAATGGCACAAGCAACACAACGTTGGATTCTGGATCATGAAGCTGTCACCACAATCATTCCCGGAGCAACGTCGGTCGAACAAGTCACGTCGAACGCTTCGGTGAGCGAGCTTCCAAGTCTTAGTGATGAAGTCCATCAAAAACTGGCCGACTTTTATCAAGCCAACGTCGACCATCACATTCGTGGCGTCTATTAACGAACTCAATGTAGACTTCCAATCAACGAAGCATCTATTTGACCAAGCCACTGTTTGACGACGCGATCTAATCAACGAAGCGATTCATGGAGCCAGAAAAAACAACCGCCATCGTCCTTCGCGTTGTTGACTTCAGCGAGACAAGCTGCGTTGTCACGATGATGACGCGCAGTCATGGCAAGATCACCGCTCTTGCCAAGGGAGCTCGTCGCCCCAAGGGCCCATTCGAAGCTGCGCTTGATGTGTTGGCGATTTGCAATATCGTCTTCATTCACAAAACTTCTGGCGCCATGGACTTGCTTACCGAAGCCAAACTGGAACGCCGGTTTAAAAGTGGTGCAAAAAATCTCGATCGACTTTATGTTGGCTATTACGTTGCCGAGCTGCTTCGAATTTTGACTGACGACGCAGACGCTCACCCAGACGTTTTTGACTTGGCCATTAATATGATCGAGCAAATCGAACAGCCTGACGATCCTTCGAAGACTTCGCTTTCTCAGTTGCTGATCGAATTCGAATTAGGATTGCTCGACGCGCTGGGGCATCTACCGATGCTCACGAAATGCGTTAGCTGCGGTCGGGACAAGACAACTATCGATCGAGTCCGATTCGGCCTTAACGATGGCGGAGTGATTTGTGCAGGCTGTCGTCCAGGCAAAGCCAACATTGTCGAATTGAGCCGAGATGCGTTTGCTGCCTTACTAAAATTGGCGGGTTCAGATTTTGCTAGCCAAATTGAATTGAGCGAACAAAGCTCTCTAAAACCCCAGAACGATCTAAATCCTGGACAATTGAGCGAACAAGATTCGTCGTCCATCGTATTGGTGGAGCCCATTTTAGACTCAAAAACCGAGCAAATCTGTGCACCGGAAGAATTGCCAGCAGATTTGACGAACGCCAATGGATTCGAAGAAGTTCGTCAGCTGATCAGAAAATATGTCACCCACCTGGTTGGGTTTCCACCTCGGCTTCACGCTTACTTGAAAAATCTGTAACGTGTCGCCAGCAATCTAAGAAAATCGCGAGACAAGGAAGTCAAGCATGCGACCAAGGTTAGTAAAACCAGGGTTCAATCATCCCAATCTGTATTCAACTCTGCTTCTGCTGAGCATTGCCTCAACCATGTTGTGTGGATGTTCTGCGCTGAAAATCGGCGGCAAAAAATTCAATGGTTTCCGCAAACGCGGTGACGATGCGTCGCGCGATCAGCTGGCTGACGAAGCCCTTGATCCATTGGGCGCAAGAAATTCGAGCCGGATCTTACTGGATGATCTTTCGCCTGGACAAATTGGAACAACACTCAGAGTCAAAACGAATTTTGGCACCAATCCTCAACTCGCCAAAGACGCCTTTGCTAAAGGCCAACAAGCGTTCGACCGTGGAACTGCACAGTTGCAAGCCAACACTAACTCAGATGCCCACATTCCAATTTTCACTGAAGCGGCCAATCATTATCGAGTCGCATCCTCCTATTCGCCAAACTCAGCCTTGGATGAAGAAGCATCCTACTATGAAGGCGAATCGTATTTCTTTGCCGACCGTTATGTACAAGCTAACCGAGCCTTTGAAAAACTGATCGCGAACTATTCGGGATCCCGTTTCCTCGACAGCGCTGAAGAGCGTCGCTACGCTATCGCGTTGTACTGGCTGGAATTAGCGAAAGCTGACTCTGCGATTGCCGTTTCTGATCCGAAACGACCTCGAGTCAACCTTGATGGCGAAGCGAGAAGAATCTTGCACCGAATTCGCATCGATGATCCGACTGGAAAATTAGCCGATGATGCAACGTACAGTTTGGGCAACGCTTTTCTCGAAGCTCAACGATACTACGAAGCCGCTGACTCATACGAAGACTTGCGGCGAAACTATCCTGGCAGTGACCACTTGTTTGCCTCGCACATGCTGGAACTTGAAGCCAGACTGAAGTCCTATCAAGGCCCAAGTTACGATGCGACGCCGCTGACAAAAGCGGAGAAGCTGATCAAAACCCTGGTCCAGCAGTTCCCAGCAGAATCACAACAGAACATTGAGACTTTGGAACAACAGAAAGCTTTGATCGACAATCAGTTAGCACAACGCGACTTTGAATTAGGTCGTTACTTCGAAGGCCGAGGTGAGAACCGGGCCGCAATGATGCAGTACGAAGCCGTTGCAAACAAACATTCGAACACAGTTTTCGGCGAAAGCATTCAAGAACAAATCGCATCGGTATCGGAAAAACCACCAGTGCCGAAACAACATGCGAAATGGCTTGTGGACATGTTCCCCAACCCGGAAGCTGCTAAACCATTGCTTGCCGCTGGTGACAATGAAACCTTCCTTCGCTAGACAAGGCTGACTGGCATCACCCATCGTCGTGTCGTTTACTAAACCTTCATGCCGCCCATTCGACTAAATCACTCAATTCAACATGCGTCATAGAAACGGTCAATCTGGTTTGCCAACAGCAACACGAATGCCAGTCTGCGCTGTGATGTTCGTCGTGTTGGCCGCTGTATGCTGCACTGCCTTTACCGGATGCCGCGGTTACCACTTGGGCAACCAATTTCTTTTTCGAAGCGACATTCGCACCGTTCACGTGGCGATTCAGGAATCAAGCTCCAATCGACAATTCCTGGGACAACGACTTACCGAAGCCATTACGCGAGAAATCATGCTCGGCACACCGCTGACCATTACTGAACCCGAGTTGGCAAATAGTTTTATCACCGGTCGCATTGTGCGAGATCGCAAAAATGTGATGGGAGAGACGATCACTGACGAACCGAGGACTCTCGAAGTCGCTTGGCGGGTAGAAATTTCCTGGACCGATCGAGCTGGCGTTCCATTGATGCAAAAGCAATCAGCCATGATCGATTTTGATTCAGACTTCATCCCTGAAGGCGGCCAGTCAATGGCGACTGCTCAGCAGAAAATTATCGAACGGATCGCACGCGAAACCGTTGGACAAATGGAAATGCCTTGGTAGTCGCGGCAAAAGCTGGCCCCTCTTGGCCTGCTAATTCTCCCACCACCTTCACTCGCTCGCTCATCTTCACTTGCCTAGCCTGGCATCCAGATACCAGATTCTGGCAACCAAGTTCCAATTGTCATGTGTTCACCCGACCAATTGGTGAACAACTCAAACCGTCTTAGAATGTTGCGGGCTTTCCACCGATTCACCGGTCGTCACCGGGCAAGAATTGCGACACAATAGAAGGTCCACAATTTTGCGAAAAGATGAAGTCATGGCTCCAAACGTTCCCAACGAGAATACAAATCAAAACGTCCCGGCAAAAGATCTGGAGATCAAGGACGGAGAGGTTATTTTCGATACGGTGTGGTCCGATCTCGAAGAAGAATTTGGGCATGACAATCTCAGATTCCCGAAAGAGTTGATCCTGCTTGGCGGTGCTCCCGGATCTGGAAAGGGCACGCATACTCAATACATCATGAAGGCACGTGGCTTGACGTGTCCGCCAATCGTCATCAGCGGATTGCTCAATACTCCAGAAGCGACGAAACTCAAAGACAGCGGGCGGATGGTGGGCGACACAGAAGTCGTTGGCATTCTGTTTCGAAAAATGATGGAGCCGCAATATCGCGACGGCGCGGTCTTGGACGGTTTTCCGCGAACCGGCGCGCAAGTCGAATGCCTGAAGATGCTTGTTGATCAACTTGATTTATTGCATCACGAGTTTTCAGAGACAGAACTAGCGACACATTTTCGCAGACCCACCATTCATGCGATGGTACTTTTCGTCGGTGAGCGAACCAGCATCGATCGGCAATTACAACGCGGCCAAGAGATTGAGGCGCACAATAAAGAAGTCCGAGAAACAGGTATCGGAAAACTGCGCGAGCTACGAGGCACGGATCTTGATCCAGCCAAAGCTCGCAAGCGATACCAAGTATTTAAAGAGCTGACTTGGGATGCGCTTCAGTCCCTTCAAGAAATTTATCACTACCACTTCATTAATGCTGAAGGCTCAATCGACGAAGTCGAAGACAACGTGCTTAAAGAATTGCAGTACCAAAGCTCATTGGAATTGCACCCTCGCACTTTTGACCGACTCAGAACGATCCCGCTGGCCGAAGAGATCATTGTTCATGCTCGCCAAGAACTGGTAAAGCGTTTGGACAGTTACGAGCTTGAACATCGCGAACTATTCATCAAAGTCGTCGACTGCATTCAAGAAAAGTTCATGTCTATCATTACTCGACATGCCTTGTCTGGACGCGCAACAGTCAACACGGAAGATGAGTTGTTTAGCGAACCATTGGCGCTCACGATGCTGATTGATATCTTCTCCGAACGTGGATTTCACGCGGTGATCGACAAAACGATTAAAGAGATTCCTGAATCGGTCGATCTCGAGACTGGGCGGATCAACAATCGGCAGAAGACAGTTTATCGCATTCATGTGCGTTTTAAGGGCTCACCAATCCGCCGCGGATAGTCGACGGTTGACTGACACAGTTCTGGGTGGGTCTGCGAGTCAATTGTGAGTCGCAAAAATGTTACCCACAGAATTGGGCACGCTACAGAGCGACGATTGGCTTGCGTTTCACGGTTTTTCAACGCCGCTCGTTGAAGACGCCTTTGACTGCCAAGGTCCACTTACAAATTCCCCAATATTCTTCGCCATCCAACGAATAGCTAGTTAGACCGCTTCTATAGTTTGAATGGAGAGTTGAATGAATGTTGTTGCACTGTTTTCTACATGGCTTAAATCGGCGATCCTGTCGGGGACTAGTTCCACATCCCCGCCGCAAGAAACTGGTGTGGACCAGGCGGCTGGCAATGGATCTGAAACCGTTTCCGGTGCCGCGCAAACGGCAGCTGACGGAGTCACAGCGACCGGAGAAAACCTCCCGGAGAAACTGCAAGAACACGCTCAAGAAATCTCCAACACACTCAACGAAAGCCAAGCCGTTCAAGACATCTCGGCTGGCATTCTCGATCCGATTTATCAATTGGCCGAGTTTATGTCACTGCCTTCGTTTTACTGGTTTGCATTTGCGTTGATGGTTGCCGGAGTTGTCAGTTTTGCTGCCCAGCTACTGCTGTCAAAACTGTTCCTGCTTTTCAAGCTTAGCATCGATATCAAAGAAATCCTCGGAGATTTACTGGGGCTTGCGATCAGCGTCGTCGGCCTTGTGTTAACGACCCAAGCCGCTACGCAAAACTCGACGTTCCCAGAAAGTTCAGTCGCCGTTGTTTCAGCTGCTGCGGTCGGCGCGATCGTTGGATTCGTTTTCTACTGGTGGGGCCAACAACAAGAATTTCGTGCCGCAAGAAGAGTTCCTGAACAGTCGCAAGCTTAAGAGCTGGGCCAGCTCAGACCCTCCCAGCGGGGGCTCATCACGGAATTTAATGGCCATTTACCAGTCGCGGAAGCGACGGCATCCGATAGCCTTGGGTGTAAACCCGAGGTAAGCGAATCGTCGGGACTACAGAATCGCGAAGCGATGGCATCCGCACAACAAGAATCGGGGGATGTCGTCCCTTCCGGGACTCTGTAAATGTGATCTTGCGTAACCTCCTCGGACTCACGTCCGAGGCTATCAGATGCCGTCGCGTCGCGACTCTCCAGACATCTACTAAGGCTGCCGAGCGAATTGGTCACCGATGTTGCCTTTGGTTCAACGAGGAAAATTGGCAACCAAATACCTTGCAGAGCTTCAAGGGGAGCGGGTGGAGAAACCGACTTGAAAAATTCCGCGAAGTGAGATGGCCCCCTGCAGAAGGGTGGTCAAATCAGACGCCGCGCAGAAGAAGCCCCTCGCGTAAATCAATCGCGCGTAATCAGTCACGCGCGAAAAACAACCAATCGGTGTGATGCTCATCAACCAACTCGTTGTGATGTGTCACTGGTTCGACTCGGACTTCCGCAAACGTGTTCCGTAGCGCGGTCGCGAAGGGCGAACTTTCAGCGTAAGACCAAACGCCAAGAAGACCGTCTTCCGCCAAGTGTTGCTTGGCAGCTACCAACCCCGCCTCGGTATAGAACGGCAAACTTTCACCGCCAAGCCGATCGTCTGGTGAATGGTCAACATCGATCAAAATCAGATCATGCTTCTCCTGAGGCGGCGCCGCCAATCGCAAATAGACATCATCGGCCGTCGTCTCAAATCGAGAGTCGGCACAGAGCTTTGATGAAAGCGGAACTAGCCCCGTCTGCATCCACTCGACAACTTGCGGCAATAGTTCAATCACGTTCACACTCGCCACACGATCTGATGCCAAGGCAGACTGAGCGGTATAACCAAGTCCCAAGCCACCAATCAGAACTTTGAGGTCGTTGCCTCCGTGCATTTCAACGGCGATTCGCGACAACTCGCGTTCTGAATCGGTGTAAAGACTGCTCATCAGAAATTCATGATTGAGCGTCACCTCGGTCACCATAACACCAGGCTGGGAAAGTAGCTCACGACGACGCAAACATAACACGCCCAAAGGACTGTTTTCGTAAGCAAGAATTTCTAAGTTAGGTTTGGACATGCGACCACGATAATCGCAAAGGCAGACTTCGACGACCGTTAAAGGAAATTATTGTCAGTAACGATTGGAACGGAACGCGTAAAGACAAACATAACAGTTTCTCTATTCATTGGCTCAACTTATTGTTCGTGAGTCGCAGGCCGCGATTGGAGACTAATCAGCAAGCAAGTACTTACAAGCCAGACGCTTTAATAGTGAGCGGCAAGGCGCTAGCCGCCGGTTTCGCGCACAAACCCGCGGCTAGCGCCTTGCGGCTCACAATCTGTACGGTTGTCGCGGAGAGTCGAGCCAAAAACCTGCGAACCAAATCTGAACTATCAAACGCAACCCAGTCTCTGTCCCTTAATACCAATCGCCCTCTCCTTCGCGAAACTCGTCAAGAGCCCCAACCTTTGAGGGTGATCTTTCTCATCCCGAAAGACTTGACGACTTCCACTACTCACTAAAGGACAGACCCTAGCGATTCCCTTCTTAAATTTAGCAAACGGCCCCATTTCAAAAATCGGATTGAAGAAACCGAGCCGCTTGGAATTGGGTATAGTTATCGTTAGAGCCCTGCCACTGACAACTTGAACGAACAGACGAAAAAACACTATGATCAACTGGTACTTCGGATGGACTTCGATCCTGCTCGCCTTTGTAACCGGCGCGATCATTGGAATGTTCTTTTATCGTGAAGACTTTCTCGGCGGGTACGGCTCTTTTCGCCGCCGAATCCTGCGTCTTGGCCATATCGCACAAGCCGCACTGGGCATGATGAATGTGGTTGCCGGCAACAGTCAAATCTCTAGCGGCGTAGAATTCAATACGCTCGCCCAATGGGGACTGATCGTTGGCGGGATCAGCATGCCAGTCGTCTGCTTCCTCAGTGCGTGGCAACCAAAATTTCGACATCTCTTCTTCATTCCAGTCGTTTCACTGTTTGCCGCTGTCGTAGAAATCTTGAAAGCGGGGCCTCAATGAAGATTGCGATGTTGGCAATGAGCGGACTGCGTGCCCACGACCCCGACCTGTTAGCACTAGGTCTCACTTTGCCCGGCGTTATTGAGCGAGGCAAAGTCGTCACATCAATGCCCTGTCTTGGTTTGTTGTGGATGGCTGCCGTAACGCCAGCTGGTCACGAAGTCGAATACTTCGAAGCTGAGAATGTGGCCGCAATTTCAAAAGAACTCTTCGACTTCGATCTCGTCGCCATCAGCGCGCTCACTGCCCAAGCGTTCGAAGCTTACGAAGCGGCAAAACTTTTTCGTAACGCCGGCATCAAAACAGCAATCGGTGGATTGCACGCGAGCGTTTGCCCTGAAGAAGCCGCTGAACATTTCGATTTTGTGTTTGTCGGCGAAGCAGAGAACACTTGGCCAATCGCCGTCGAAGAAATTGCAGCCGGAAAACAAATCGGGATGTGGAGAGCCAAAGAGTACCCGGCTCCGCGACTTGATCAATTGCCAGTCCCTCGATACGACCTCTTGAAAAACGGAAACTGGAATCGGTTTCCGGTACAAACCACTCGCGGGTGTCCGTGGCGATGCGATTTTTGCGCGTCCAGCATTATGCTTGAGCGGCCTTATCGCAAACGTCCCGTTGAACATGTCATTCGCGATATTCGCGAGGTGAAGAAGCTTCGCAAACATACGTTCATTGAGTTAGCTGACGACAATACTTTCGTAGATCACAAATGGAGCAAGCAACTCTGCGAGGCTCTGATTCCAGAAAAGATCAAATGGTTCACTGAAACAGACATCACCGTGGCGGACGACGGCGAACTATTATCGTTGCTGCGAAAGGCAAGATGCCGGCAATTGTTGATCGGCCTAGAAAGTCCGGGCGAGCAAGAGCTTGCCGGTGTTGAGATGAAGACGAACTTCAAGCAACGTCGGGCCAGCGACTATGTCGATGCGGTACGGCGAATTCAAGACGCAGGAATCACCGTCAATGGTTGCTTTGTGCTTGGCTTAGATCACCAAGGCCCCGACATTTTTGAAAAGATCTACGAGTTCGCGATGTCAATTCCGTTGTTTGAAATCCAGATTACGGTGATGACCGCTTTCCCAGGAACGCCACTTTACGAGCGTCTGCTTAGCGAAGACCGAATCCTTGAGCCGGGTCGCTGGGATTTGTGCACGTTGTTTGACGTGAACTATCGTCCGCTGAACATGACGGTGAAGCAGTTGCGAGAAGGCATGTATTGGCTGGCAGAGAAGCTGTATTCGAACGAATGTGCCGCAGCGAGACGCGGACCGTTTATTGAGAACTTATGGGCACAGAGAAATTGAATTGAAAGTCGGAGATTGAATGAGAGGCCGGAATTCGGAGGTTGGAAGTTTGTGTTTGAGAACTTTGAAATTTCGAATCCCAACCTCCCATTCACTTCCTCACTCGTACATCCGAGATTCGGTCTGCAGCTTTGCCAGCTTCGATTCCAGTCGGCGGCAAATCTCCGCCATCAGCGGATCAGCATCCGCGTTGCGATCGCGTTTCGGTGAGACTTCAATGGGCTCATCGATGTCCACGACTACTTTTAGTTGCCCATGAAGCGTTACGTTATCGTTTAGATCTTCCTCGAACTTCTCGACTGTTTCGAGAATTCGGTCCACAGAAGCGAACTCCGTCAGATACTGCTCCGGATAACAATCTATTTGTTGAGCCAGGTACGTGTCCTCAAGCTGTTGCCAGCGCCGACGACGTTCGTCCAAGTCGATCGCGTCAGGCTTCGTCAAATCTGGAAAGATCTTCATACGAAGACCTTTGATCCGCAACGCAATGCCACCCGTCTTTTGTTTGCCGACCCACTCTTCTTCAAGCGGATGCAACAACGCGTTGACGAGATTATTCTGCCGTTGCTTCAATGTTTGACCAGGTTGCAACTCAACATTGTGCTGCATTTCCTTCAACGACAACAACGCGTTTCCGACCTTCACGATGCGGTCGATCAAGTTAGTTTTCGGGGCCGGTCGCCAAGTCAATTTGCGTTCAATCTCAGTCAAGACTTTATCGCAAGCCCGTTCCAAGTCACCTTGGTAGAAATACTTCATTCCCACAGGATGCACGAACACTTTCCCGCCTTCCTTAGCTCGTCGCTTGGCTGCCGTACGAGCGATAAAAGCGGGACCATCCATCAACGCCATCAACTGATCGTTGGTGCGACTGGTCGTCCCTTCTGGGAAAATCAACAACGGACGTTCTGCTGTTTGCAATGTCTTGATTGCGTAGTCGACGGCCGATTTGTCGAGACCTTCACGGTTGACGGAAAACGCGCCCATCGAACGCACGATCGTGGTCGTTAACCAAGACTGATTGAAAAGGTGCCAGCTCGCCATGACATACATTGGGCATGGCGTTTCCTTCATCACATGAACCATCGCCACCGGGTCGGCCGTCCGGGCATGGTTGGGCGTCAGCATCACGCCGTGACCCGCGTTAATCGTTTCTCGCAACAGATCCAGGTTTCGACACTCGTGTTCAACGACCCCATGCTGTTTACGAAGCAACCGCTTGTGAAAGCCGAACGCTGACAAAACCTTTTGCGGCCACGTCGCCGTGATTGGCGGAACAAATTTGTAAGGCTTCTCGATTAAGACACTTTGCATGGTTCATTTCGCTGCGGATGTAGATCACGTAGGACAGAGCGGTGTTCCATCGATGCTTTAAGTCAGGCTACACACTCGCTTTACTTTTTGCTTTATCGAAATCTTCGATCAAACGCTCAGCTTCTTTCAAATGCGAATTGGCTCGCGTGACACAATCGCGGACTTCGTTCATGTATCCATCGGCACTGGCTGACCAAGCTCGATTTACAAACCGTTCAGCACTGGCGAACTGTGTCATCACTTCTGCGAAAGCCTGCATGCCGAACCGTTGGATCAAAGAGTTTCGCGAATCAGCAAAGTCTGCGAACGCTGGCGCACACTGATCATCAATAAACGTAACGACCGACTGCGGTGACATTGTCGACAAGTCACGATCAAGCGTAGAAATCTTTTCGTTGAGAACTCCGAGACTTGAAGAAATAGTCGCGTACTGCGCGGCAACCTTGCCTTCTTCCTGATCTGCGGATTTGGCGGTTGAGCGTAACAACACAACTCCAACCAAACCAACAGCCATCGACAGCCCGTACCAGAACCACTTTACGGTTTGCCACTTGTCATCCAAGTTCGCAGTCCGCCCTTTTTCAAAGTCGGCCAACTTAACCGGTTTGATCTTTGACTTTGCCAGCGCTGCTGGATCGGGCTCTGCTTTAGGTTCACCCGCCTCTTCGCGGCGTTCAGCTTCCGCAGCTGCCGCTTCGGCGTCTGCAATATTTTTCTCGGAAATTGGAGTCACTGCCCTGATGACGTCACCTAACTCTTTGACAGAGAACTGGCTGATCTTCGTAGAAGTAACGCTTGCCAACTCGTCTTTATTGAGGACCAACTTTGCCGGCAGTGTTTTCAACGCCGCCTTTTCTTCATCAGCCAAAAAATCAAACTCTCGCTGACAGGTTGCCGCAAGTGCAGCCGAAATAAAACCGGCCCACAAAAGAAGTTGTCCCGCAACTTGTTTCCCACTCATATCACTATCCGCAAAAAACTTGACTGTATCTAAACTCAAACACCACTGCCAAACTCAAAACCCAAGTCACGCAAAATACCCTTGGGCCACCATGAACAACGCATAGCCAACTCCGATCAGAGCTTCACCAACGATCAAGCCGGCTGCCAGCGGAATGCCAACGTCATGACTAAACTTCTTACCGAACACGAAGTCGCTCACGATCCGTAAAATATTGCCGATCGTATAGGTCAACACAATGTTGAACGGCATGTAAAACCCGAGCCCAACCAGGACGCCGATTCCACCCAATCCACTAATCGCCAACAGCAAACCTAAGCCACCGCCGGCAGCGTATCGATACGATGGAACGTCGTCACTCATGATCCCATCGACAACGGACGCCAGTGCGGTCGCTTGAGGAGCCGGCAATTTATCGCTACCAATTTCGTATTGCTGGTGGAGCACGATCATCAAAACTAACACGACGATTGGCCCCAGCCACATACCGATGTATTGCGCAAACTGCTGACGTCGAGGAATCGCGCCAACCAGATAACCTGACTTCAAGTCCAACATCATGTCACTGGCTTGAGAAACCGCCAAGCAAATCGCCACGCCAACGACCATCGAACTAATGACCGCGGCCGGATCCGACATTCCGGATTTAGCGATAAGCACCACAATGGTCACAGCAATCAAAGTCATTCCCGACAGCGGCGACCAGTTCGTTCGACCAACACATTCGGAAACAATCACGCCGGCGACCCAGACCCACAACGTTCCCAGCACGGCCATCAAGACTGCTCTGCCGATCGTCATTTCACTGGACGAGATGAATGCAATGACCACCATGGAAATCGCACCGCCAATAACAGCAAGATACAGCAGCTTAATCGGCATCTCGTCGTTCTTCGACGCGATGTCATCGTTGACGCGTTTGCTTGCCGCCTGCATCGATTTTATCGCACTGCGAATCAGCGGAAAGGCAGCGATGATTCCACCGATCGCGGCTCCAATGAGCATGCCAATTCCGGTTGGCCGATAGAGCTGCAATCGCATTGAATTCGGATCACTGACCAACTCTTTGACGCTATCGGCCCCGAGCCAAATTAACAGTGGCGACAACACGAAGTAGCAAAGAAAGCCACCAGCACCAAACCAAAACCCACCTTTACCTGACAGATATCCGACTCCGATCGTCATGATCGAAAGATAGAACACGATGTTGAGCATCGAGGGAAGCGATGCGAACGTCGACGAGGCCGCCCAGTTCTCGCTTGGGATATAAATTAGCACGTACAAGTGAACCAGTGCCGATATCAAAGCTCCTACCATCAGCAAGACAGCCTTCTTGATACCCGCACCCGGCGATTTAAGGATCGTTGCGACGGCGATTCCACCAGGGTAAGCCAGCCGATCAAAGTCGATCATTTGCTTGCGCAATGGAATTACAAACGCGAGGCCGAGGATGCAACCGGTGATCGAAGCAAACACCAACAGCGCGACGAAGGAAAACGTGAAGTCATCGACCGTTTCCAAACCTTCGGTCTTGGCCAGAATATAAAGAGCCGGCACGGTGAACATAATTCCGGCCGAAGCGCCGTTGACCGACGAGGCAATCGTTTGATTGATATTGTTTTCGAGAATACTGGTTCGCCCCATCACACCGCGCAGCACTCCCCAGCCAAGGATCGCAGCCAGCTCAGAGCCTTCGATGGAGAAGCCAAGAATGAGGGCTGCGTAAGCGATCGAAATCGCAATCAAGCCACCGATGGCCCAGCCCACAATAATTGCCACCCAAGTTAGTTCTGGGTAAGGACCAGTTTTAATCTCGATATCGCCGAGCTCTGACTTTTTTGCCGATGCCATTTTGATTCCTTAACATGTTCAACAAGGCTAGTGTAAGCGAAACAGTTGCGGCAATAAACTACGGTTTCGACTATATTGGGGTAGGAAAACACGAACTACGAAAAACATTAACAACCGCGAAGTGAACGTCATGGCGAACGAGCCAAAACCCGAAAAGAAGATCGATCGACTGGAAATCGCCAAGAGCTGGCTGCCACGCTACACCGGCATGCCAATCGAAGCGTTTGGCGATTACATCCTGCTAACGAACTTCTCGCACTACGTTGAGCAATTTGCGAAGAAGTTCAACTGCGAGATTTTTGGACATGGCAAGCCAATGCAAGCCGCTTCGAATTCCGAAGGTTTGACGATCGTCAATTTTGGAATTGGCTCCGCCAACGCAGCCACGATCATGGATCTGCTCATGGCCAGAATGCCTCAGGCTGTTTTGTTTCTTGGCAAATGTGGTGGCCTGAAAGACTCAACCGAGATCGGCAACTTCATTTTGCCGATTGCCGCCATTCGAGGTGAGGGAACCAGCGACGACTACTTTCCTGCCGAAGTCCCCGCGCTACCATCGTTTAAGTTACACAAATTTGTCTCCGACTGTCTGGTCGAGCGCGACTTGGAATATCGAACTGGCGTGGTCTATACGACGAACCGGCGGATGTGGGAACACGACGATAAGTTTCGTCAAAAACTCGACACGCTGACCTGCATTGGCATCGACATGGAAACCGCCACTTTGTTTATCGTCGGACACTACAATTCAATTTCGCGTGGAGCTCTATTGCTGGTCTCTGATGTGCCAACAACTCCCGAAGGCGTAAAAACAGAAGAGTCAGATGCGAAGGTGACCAAGCAATGGGTGGACTTGCATTTGGAGATTGGGATCGAAGCGATGACTGACATCGGAGAAGGCGGCGAGCAAATTAGACACTTTCGCTACTAGTTCAACTGGCAGCTTTGAACCAAGTTTCCAAAAACTCTCTCGGGCTAAACCTCGGCGAATTGAGGCTATTCTGTGCCAGATTTGCCTTTGCCGTTAGGCAGGAATAAAAAGACGGGTGGCTTGCCGGGATTCCGACAGCCTCTTTCTTATCGATATATTTTTGCATGATGGCACTTCTGCAACCTTGGTCTTTGGTCGCCCTTATTTTATTGATCCGGCGATTGAGAACCGAGAGTGAAGCCCAAAGGATCTTAATGTCTACAACCAATGAGCAAATGCTCGAAACCGATACGCGATTACCGTCAGGAGAGTGGAACGGATTTTATCTCGAAAGCCACCAACCCCGGCGAGGCTGGATGAACTTATACATGTCGTTCGCAAATAGGAAAATCAGCGGTGAAGGAACAGATTATGTTGGCCCTTGGGTCGCGACTGGCGACTATGACCTAGAGACGGGAATTTGCTCTTGGGTAAAACAATACTTGGGCAAGCATCGTGTTGTTTACTCTGGCCGCATTTCAGACAACGGCATTCAAGGCCAATGGGAAATCTCTCATATCTGCGGCGAATTCCACATCTGGCCCAAAGGCATGAACCACTTTAACGAACTCTATCTTAAAGAAGAACTCGACGCTCCTGACCCGACGGTTTTGATTGATCCGTTTGCAGTTGAAACCGAAGAAGAAATGTCGACCATCTAGCTGAAGATGCAGTCTTTCAGCCATTCCAAATCTTCGATATACGGCAGCGCCAACTCTTCCGGGATGGCGCTGCCATGGCCACCATCCGGAATCGTAAAGATTCGCTTCTCTCCGCCAAACGCTTCAATGATCTTGGCTTGAAAATTTGGCGGCACGACTCGGTCGTTTTCAGATGTTACAAACAAGCAAGGAGCATTGACTTGTTTTGCATTGGCGATCGCATCAAGCCGATCAGGAATCGTGGCCGCCACGAAACGACTGAGCCCCAACGTTGGCCAAGCATACTTTCGTCGCGTGGCGATCAACTGGTGAATCGGTACGCAGTTCCGAAGATACATTCCGTCCACGGCATGCCTCGCCGCCATTGCAAGAGCGGAAATGGTTCCCAAACTGTTTCCGTAGACCACAAGCTTGTGATTTGGAAATTTTGAACGCACCGTTTGGTAAACGACGTCGACCATGGCAGGAAAATTCTGCATCGACGCGGTGCCATTGGAACCGCCGTAACCCAACGGGTTGACGGTCCAAATTTCTGACGAGACGTCTTCCCAAATATGACACGGACTGGCCGTGGATCGTTCAGCCCGGCCGCCAGTCCCGGGAAACTTGATCATCACAACAGCTTTCTCTCCGCCCTTTTGAGAGTTCTGGGTAATCGCCGCAACCTGCGTCGTCCAGACTTCCAACTGTTGCTGGCCAAGTGGAATGGTTTCCCTAGCCAAGTCTCCTGTATCAATCGCGTGGTTGGTCGGAAACAGCACCAAACGATCGGTCAATCGAGACAACATACTCATTTCAAACTCAGAAAAAATTAACGTAAAACGACGAAGCAGAAACAAACATGCAGTGGAACTTTAACCCGCAAAGTAACGAGAAGGTTTCACAACAGGTTCACTCGCTTCTATTCTTGCGCTTCGTGCTTAAACATTGCTTGCATCGCTAGATGGAAAGCCCGGTCACGTTTCAGGCTCTTATTGATCGCGACGATCAAGGCAACATTCCAGCCTAACAAATATAGTGGTCTGCCGCTGTGTCGTCGTGTTACATTGATCATTGCTTCGATGCGTTGCCAATTTCTAGATCTGGACAGAGAGACTGCTGATGGAACCTGACAAACCCCAGCCCCCGAATCCAAGTCAGTGGAACAGAAAAACAGAAGCCGCCAAAAAGCAGCGCAGCAAAAAACGCCGACATCAAATCCGTGCCTTCTTATTGATGAATAAGACGGGGCTGATCGCTCTTCTCAGCTTGATCTTCATCGCAGCAGGCTACACAGCGTTCGAGCTATT
>JAYJMJ010295252.1:0-26574 GCA_036873875.1 Laminaria ephemera
CTGTTCAAAATGCCGCCAAGGCACCCTCTGATCGGTCGCAAAAGGGGCTTTTCGTTAGTTTTCGCCCTTTGAAAAGTGACTCCCGCTGAAGGCGACATCCAGATAGTGGCCCCCGGCAAGGTCCCGCTGAAGGCGACATTTAACACAGCAGCCCCGCAGGGACACCCGTCTAACATAACAGCCTCCCGCAGGGAAAATCGAATGATTCCCCCTGCGCCGCATTTCCCGCCTTAACTTTTTAAATAAGCCTCCATAGAATCATCCATAGCGACCGACCACTCAGTATGATGCAACGGTGACTCACTTTTAGTGATCAACGAATTATGTGCCTTGTTACGAAAGCCCATGATGTCATCGTGCTTGTGATGCTCCCAATCCATGAATGCTTTGTTAACACCTTCAATATCAAAGCTCGGGTAGTCAGTCTGATCGATAAGTTCCTGGGTATAGTCGCCCTGAAAGTAGATCATGTCTTCATCGGTTTCGAGGGTCGCTTCGCGGGTCAGCCATTTTTCACTGTGCGCTTTCATATCGGCCAGTGAAGGGGTAGGGACCTTGCCCATGATGACGTCACGTGCCCACCAGGCTTGTGCGTCAAACATGTTGAACGTGTAGAACTGGTCTTGCATGCCCATGTACATCACTTTCGGGTTGGGCTCGAAGGCAACGCCCTGGTAAAGGTTTTCTGTCCACATACGGTTGGTTGCAACCAGGCGCAGGTCGTCGTCCATAAAAGGAAAATGATGTAAGTAACCGGTGCAAAGAATGATGGCGTCTATCTCTTTACTGGTGCCGTCTTTAAAGTGGCAGGTTTTTCCAACAACTTTGGTTAGTAGTGGTTTGGTTTCCCAGTTGTCCGGCCAGTGAAATCCCATTGGGTTTGTTCGATAGCAGGCAGTCATTGTTTTAGCACCGTACTTCCAGCACTGAGATCCAATATCTTCAGCTGAGTAACTGGCGCCGATGACCATCACATCTTTATCTTTGAACTCCAGTGCGTCTCGAAAATCGTGGGCGTGTAATACCCGGCCTTCGAATCTGTCCATGCCTTCAAAGTAAGGCACGTTGGGCGTGGAGAAGTGGCCGTTAGCAACAATCACATAGTCGAATTTTTCTTTGACCTGTTTGTCGTTAACCAGGTCGTGTGCAGTTACCGTAAAGTTGTCGTTTTCGTTGTGGTACTGAACATTGCGTACCGCGTGGCGAAATCGACACCATTGCCGCACGCCTGCTTTTTCAACACGCCCTTTAATGTAGTCAGCCAGCACTTCACGTGGTGGAAAGCTGGCAATGGGTTTTCCAAAGTGCTCATCAAAAGAGTAGTCAGCAAACTCAAGGCATTCTTTTGGTCCGTTTGACCACAAGTAACGATACATGGATCCATGGACGGGCTCGCCGTATTCATCAAGGCCAGTGCGCCATGTATAGTTCCAAAGGCCGCCCCAGTCTTCTTGTTTCTCGAAGCAAACTACTTCGGGAATGTCTTCACCATTTTGTTTTGCTGACTGAAATGCTCTAAGTGCTGCGGTACCGCAGGGCCCGGCACCGATGATTGCTACGCGCTTTGACATTAAATGGCTCCGTTGAAACTTGTGAGAAGGCAGGTTGATGTTGTATTACTCTGCCACAGATTGTATTTGCGATTCAATTTTCGGTTCAGCTGTGCAGCTAACGTGAATCCAGGTTTGCCCCCAACGCTCTGGCCACCATGTCCTGGAAATGATGTACCGCGTGTTCAGAGAGTTCGCTGCGTTCGGGGTCAACCACAAATCGCCCCTGATTGTAGCCATTGGATTTTAAACCCCGCTGCACACTCTCGCAAAGGCCGATATCCTCTGGTTGCAAAACATCCTTCTGGTAATCCATCGCCTCTTGTAGTTGTTTGCTTGGTTTGCCGTCGGGTACAAACCAATCCTGATATTCGATGGTGTTACCGACACCGTCAGGCACCATTTGCAGTACAGACAAATTTGGTTCCCCGGGGTAGGCCCAAATGCTCAGGTTTGGCCATAAGTACCAGCCCGCATAGCCAAAATCGACATCACCTTTTTCGAATTTGTAGGCAGAGTTATCTGTGGATTTTGCGGCATTTGAGATGTGGCTGGAATAGATGCCTTTGGTGGTTGATCGATAGCTGTCCATGTCCACCAGATCTACGAAATCACGGTGTGCCGTGTGACAGTGATAGCACTCCAGAAAGTTATCCATCATCACTTTCCAGTTGCTGGCCACCCGGTAGGTATCACGTTGGCCGAAAGCCAGGTTGTCTACCCCGGGTACATATTGGCGAATTTCTTTTTCAAGCTCTGCCGCTTGTTCCGCCATTGGTGCTGCATCTTGATCAAGATTGATAAACACCATCCCGCAGAATACTTCGACCCGTACAGGCTTAAGTGCAAAATCGCACTTGGCGAAGCCCGCCATTTTTGCGGAGTTGCGCGCGCCAATCAAGCTGCCGTCCAGGTCATAAGACCACGCATGATACGGGCAGACAATCACGTTGGCGTGTCCGGTGCCTGCAACCAGCTCGTGGCCGCGGTGTTGGCAAACGTTATAAAAGCCTTTGAGTTCTCCGGAACGATCACGGACCACAAAAACGCTTTGATCATTGATTGTGGTCGTCAGGTAGTCACCTTGTTTTGGTAGTTGGCTGCTGTGCCCTGCATACCACCAGCTGCACTGGAAAATAGATTGGTTCTCCAATTCATGGATATCTGAATCAAGGTAAAACCGGGCAGGCAGGGTGTAGGACTTCGCTGGATCGCTACAAAACGGTGCGTCTGTGGGTTGCAGGCTCAGCAGGTTTTCAGCCACGGGATATCCTCAATTCGTCTGGTTTAGTTAATATGCATAGGCTAGATTGGGTCAAAAAAGTCCGCAAGTGATATAATTGGTGGCAATTGGATAAGAATTGCTAATGCAAAGGTGCGTTAATGGAAAAACTAAGCGCACAACTACCGCCACTTGAGCCATTGGTCGCATTTGAAGCAGCAGCCAGACTTCTGAGCTTTACCCTGGCCGCCAGCGAGTTAAATCTGTCGCAAGCGGCCGTCAGCCAGCGAATCCGCAACCTGGAAAACTATTTGGGAATTTCGCTGTTTCAGCGGACTCACAAGGCGGTGCAGCTGTCACCTGCGGGTAAAGAGTTTCAGCACACTGTGTCGGCAGCACTTCGTCAACTTGCCAGTGCCACGGCAGATCTCAAAGCGCCTGCCACCCGGCAGCGCCTGACCGTTGCGGTCGATCAGTCAGTCGCATCGATGTGGCTGATGCCGCGGCTACCAGGTTTCCAGCAAAATAATCCGGATATAGCGATCAGACTAATAGCCTCTGATGATGAGCGGGATTGTCTTGCCACTGATATACAGCTGGCCATTATTCATGGTGATGGTGTGTGGCCGGGCTTTGAGAGTGAGCAATTGTTTGAAGAAGAAGTTTTCGCTGTCTGTGCTCCCGCGTATCTTGAAGAGGCACGCGCTGGTGGTGCAGGTTTGGAAAATAGTTCGCAACTGATCGACCTGACGCTACTGGAGCTGGAAGATGATCGTTGGGACTGGATGAACTGGCGTGCGTGGCTCAGTGCCACCGGAACGGATTTGCCGACTAATCACAATGGTTATCGTATTAACAGTTATCCATTGGTAGTCGAGGCGGCCAAAAATGGTCAGGGCATTGCGTTGGGGTGGCGGTATCTGGTTGATGATGATCTGGTAAGCGGGGCGTTGATCAAGCCTTTGCAAAATTCAGTGCGTACTCACTTTGGATATTACCTGGTCTGGCCGTCGCATAAGCCATTGGTAGCTGCCGGGGTTCTTTTTCGCCAATGGGCTATTGATCAGTTAATTCAGCAACGGGCAGGATAGGGTTAATGCGTGACGCTTGCGCATGATGGCCCTTTTCTCTCTCGCCAGGTGTCATTGGAATTACTGGTAAATATTGAAGACGTTTATCGCTATTGGTTTGTACGAAACAAATTGTTCGAACGGGGATGTTCATACTTGTGCAAGAAGCTAATTAATGGCAATAGGTTAGTTCTAGTTTTAAATCATGCGATGAGTTTGAAGCTAAGCTAATGTGTACTGCCCGGGACAGATTTTATCCAGCAGGTAAAATAAACCCATCCCGAATGCTACGTTCTCTTTACCATCGAGCGATGCATAGGGGACTTTAATTTGCCGGAATCGGGTGGAGCCGGTGAATAATTCTGTTCTTAAGTTCCCTGGCAGTTTATTTGTACCAATAGTGTACCGATAAAGCGCCAACCGCAACATATCGATTTTTATGGAGTTATAAATTGTCTGTCAGGGACAATAATGGTACGTTTCAGGAGTACTTTTCGAACAAGCGAAAGGTAAACTAGTAGTGCGATCGTCGGCTCGCACCTTTCAAAGAGTCTGCGGGCATTTGAATCCACATTAAGGGGAAAATGAATCAATGAAGCTACAAACTCCAAAATCAATTAGATCACTGGTAGTGGCAAGTTGTGTGTCGTTACTGTCGGTAACAGGGGTTGCCAAGGCAGCAGACAGTACAGCACCAATCGTCATCCCGATTCATAACTGGTCAAGCCAGGTTGTAATGGCCTATGTAATTGGCGGCATGTTCGAATCAATGGGCAGCAATGTCGAATACGTGCCTGCAGATTCGCAAGCTGTATACGAATCTATTCGTAACGGCGATGTCACCATTTCTCATGAAGTCTGGCAGTCAACTTTCGGTAAGTCTTTTTATAACGCTATGTCTAAGGGTGGCGTGATCGACGCTGGTACTCACTCCGCTACGACACTTGAAGAAATGGGTGTTCCTACCTGGGTTATTGAAAAAGATCTATGCCCTGGTTTGCCTAACTGGGAAGCGCTAAAAGACTGTCATGCAAATTTCACCACGCCTGATTCAGAAGGTAAGGGACGTTGGTTGGAAGGACCACAAAGCTGGCACGGTGACGTAATGCCGGATCGCCTTGAGGCACTGGGTCTTGCTGATAACTGGACTGTAAAATTCGCTGGTGGTGCTGATGCGCTTTGGACTGAACTTGCAGCGGCTAAAAAAGAAGGTCGTGGAACGGTAGTCTTTAACTGGACTCCAAACTTTACTGACGCTGAAGGCTTCACCTTCATCGAGTTCCCTGAATATACTGAAGGGTGCCGTAAAGAAGACGGTGGTGATGGCTCTTGTGGATCTCCAAAAGGCTGGTTGAAGAAAGCAGCTAACTACAAGTTCCCTAAAACTCACCCGGCCGCTTACACTGCTTTTTCAAAGCTAGACTTTAACACTACACAGATTGGTCAAATGGCTGCTCTGGTAGATACTGACAAGCTGGATCACAAAGATGCTGCCAAGCAGTGGCTTGCCGACAACGAAGCTGTCTGGATGCCCTGGACTAAGTAAGGCCAAAGAATGATGCCTGCAATTTTTCTTGTACGGCATTAATTCTGGAAGAAAAAGCCCCCTGGCGCGTCACCGTTCCAGGGGGTTCTTTTTTTGGGCGGCACTTTTAAATTGGCTGTCTCTTACGTCCAAAAAGAAATTATAATATTAAACATTGTGAGCTGAGTTAACAGAACCTATATGTCTTCAATAGCTTCGAATCCAAACGATCCGGTAATCCGCTGTGATTCCGTTTACAAAATATTTGGCGATACTGCAAAGCGGATGATGCAGGAGTCCAACGGTGTTGTAGATGCCGTTAAATTTCAGGAAGCCGGGTGTATTGTTGGTGTTAACAACGCTTCTTTTGAAGTGTATCCCGGTGAACTGCTAATTATTATGGGTTTGTCGGGCTCTGGTAAGTCCACTCTGTTGCGCTGTATCTCAAGGCTCACCCGTGCAACGGCAGGCAAAATATACATCGAAGGGGAAGATATCCTGTCGATGAATAACAAGCAACTTATAGAGTTGCGGCGCAGTAAAATGGGTATGGTGTTTCAGAGCTTTGCTTTATTGCCACACAAAACGGTTCTTGAAAACATAGCATTCCCCTTGCAGGTAAAAGGGGTGAGCACTAAAGACAGTATTAAGCGCGCCGGTGAAATGATTGATCTGGTCAGCCTCACTGGTCGTGAGAACTATTTTCCCCGTCAACTCTCAGGCGGACAGCAACAAAGAGTGGGTATCGCCCGATCACTGGCAATCGAACCGGATATCTGGTTCCTTGATGAGCCTTTTTCCGCACTTGATCCACTAATTCGTAAAGAAATGCAGGATGAATTTTTACGTCTGCAGGGCGTGTTAAGTAAGACCATTCTTTTTGTCACGCATGATTTTGATGAAGCTTTGCGCCTCGCAGATCGTATCGCCATCATGAAAGATGGCATCATTGAACAGCTAGACACCCCGGCCAATATTGTCCTTAACCCGGCTACTGAATATGTAAGGAAATTCACCGAGGAAGTACCGCGTGAAAAAGTACTGAAAATAGAAACCGTAATGGATGCCGTAGTGCCGGGTGAAGACGTGAGTGATTTAACGGTGTCCAAAGACGCGTTAATAGAAACTGTGGCAGAAGTCGTATTAACTGCAGGCAAGCCAGTATCTGTGATCAATGACTCCGGTGATATAGTCGGGGTAGTTCATGCATCCAAGGTAGTCAAGGTACTTTTTGGGGGCCGATCCCCTGAGTCAGCAGGGTCGAAGTCATGATCGACGTGCTACGGGAAAGAAAATATCTGCAATTTATTTTGCTGATCATTATTTTTCTATTGATGTGCAAGTTTATAGCCCCGTCTGAAGGTAACTGGCTTTGGCGCTTGCCGCCGTTTCTAAGCTGGTTGCCATTATCCATAAATAACGGGGTGGACTACCTGATGTTCGAGTGGTGGCCAATCGAAGTCTACGATCCCGACATTGAAGAGTTCGAACAAAAACCCCTACTGCGAGAGATCACCCGTGCAATCTCCGGTGCAGTACTTTTTATGATCGAGTTCGTACGTGAAATATTACTGGGTGGTGTCAAGACCATCGTGACTTTTACCAGTTGGGATTGGGCAACAGAAAATCAATGGGCCCGATGGCCGGGCCTGCCTTGGACCGTCGTCGCAGGTGGTGCCGCGATTCTTGGTTATGCGTTAAGCGGAGTCGGGCTTGCTCTTTTTGCGGGGTTTACATTTGTATATATCGCGGTATTCGGGCAGTGGGAGCCGTCCATGCAAACGCTGTCCTTCGTACTGATTGCAGCCCCGGTGGCCATTTTACTTGGGTTATTACTTGGCGTGTGGGGATACAAAAACAAGACCGTTGAAACTATTTTAAATCCGCTGCTAAACGTCGCGCAGATCATGCCGCATTTCGCCTATTTGATCCCGGTCATGGTGTTCTTTGGCATTGGTGATCATGCTGGGGCTATCGCGACTATTATTTTTGCCACACCGCCTATGGTGCGCTTAACGATCCTGGGTCTAAAGAAAGTACCGCCCGAGGTAAGCGAGGCAGGACTAATGAACGGTTGCACTGACTGGCAGTTGATGCGTCAGGTGCTTATTCCCACAGCACGGCGCGATATACTGCTTGGTGTGAATCAGGTCATTATGCAGTGTCTGGCCATGGTGGTTATCGCATCGTTAATAGGGGCTAAAGGGCTGGGTAATGATTTGCTGATTGCACTGAACCGATTACGAATCGGTTTGGCGCTTGAGATCGGTGTTTGTATTGTGCTTCTTGCAATCGTGCTGGATAGATTGTCGCTTGCCTGGGCCAACCAGCAGACTGACTATTTTGCAGATCAGGCATTCAAAGAAAGACATAAATACTCAATTTGGTTTATGGGTATTTTTTTGATTGGCATTGTGATCGCCTGGATAGGCTCATTTATTTTCAAAGAGGGATTCAACTACCTGTACCTGATTCCGCACAATAAAGGCATCACCACAGAACCATTCTGGCAGGCTGGTGTTGACTGGCTGTGGGATACATTCTTCTACAGTCTGAAAACATTTAATGAGTGGTTCATTGTTGATGTCCTGATACCGGTTAAAAATGCTTACCTCGGTATGCCAGTAGCAGCCACGTTTACTCTGGCTATGGGGGCGGGTTTCATTGTTGGTGGAATCCGGTCTGCTTTAATCGTCGGCGGATTTTTATTGTTTATCGCACTGACTGAATGGTGGGACCGTGCATTGATCACGTCTTACCTGATTACAATGGCGGTACTGATTTCAGGGTTTATCGGCATAGTGATGGGCACGCTGGGAGCCCAGCATCCTGCCTCTGCAAAATTTATTTTGACCTTGTGTGATACCTTCCAGACCTTCCCGTCATTTATCTATTTGATACCGGTGATGATGTTATTCGGCGTGACTGATACTTCGGTACTGATTGCGATTGTCGTTTATGCCACCATTCCGGCAGCGCGTTATACGGTGGTGGGTCTGCAAAGCGTGCCCGAGCAATTACACGATGCAGCTTCTATGTCCGGGGTTAACCGGTTTCAGCGATGGATATCAATCGAGTTACCTATGTCATTCCCGCACATGGCGTTGGGTATCAATCAAACAGTGGTCTTTGCGCTTTCAATGGTGGTAATTGGTGCGTTGATCGGTACCGATGATCTTGGACAATTGATCCTCGGATCATTGTCTGACAAGCAAGGTGTCGGCAACGGGCTTATTTTGGGTTTCTGCATTGCCTTTATCGGCTTAGCGATTGATCAGATTTTACGTACCTGGGCAAATCAGAGGAAAGA
The DNA here is from genome assembly GCA_036873875.1 of Laminaria ephemera. Lineage (NCBI taxonomy): Eukaryota > Phaeophyceae > Laminariales > Laminariaceae > Laminaria > Laminaria ephemera. Next base: position 8,678 of record JAYJMJ010295252.1, read on the forward strand.
AGCGCTTGGTATGGATTGAGATAGGTTGCATCGATTGGTAATTAATGTAATTTTCATTGTCTGTAGCGCAAGCGCCTGGTTGGCTTGAAGGTCTGTTGAAATTATTGAGGCTGGAAGCAAGTAGTAACCTGTGTGAGGTAGATGATTGATGCTAGGGGAGGCATTCAAATGGCATGGGTGAGAACCACAGTTGATTGGGAAGTTTCTGTAAAGGTGATATTGTACCAAGGGTGAGATAGCAAGCTGGCGACCAGATCATGGAGGAGACCGGAAAATATCAATGTTTGGTCCGTAAACCTGTCGTATAGATCGCTGTCGAAATTTCCCCCGCATTTCTAATGAATCCAAGGTCAAGTAAAGTGAAACCTTACAAGGCGACAGCGGATTTTTTCATAGATGAAGAAATTGGTGCTATTCGAGCTCGCTACGAAGATAATCGGATTATTCCCTTAACTAAGAAACCTTTTCAGGTTCTTATGTATTTGAGGAAGAATAAGGGACGCACTATTTCTGTAGACGAAATTTTGGATAATGTGTGGCCGACAAATGTAGTAACTCGGGGGTCAGTTAAAGACTACGTAGCAAAGATCAGGAAAGCATTCTCTGAAGACAAGGATGGTCCAAAGGTTATTCAAACGGTTCGTGGTCTCGGTTATCGTTTTGTCGGGAATATTGATGACATTTCGGAGGAAAAGCCTGATATTGCTCAACGAGACGCTGATCGAGCTTCGGTGGTTTTCTATTCTGTTGATGAGTGTTGTCTTCAGAGTCCGTTAGTATCGATAGCAAAAAAACTTGCGAATCGTTTTCAATTAGAGATACAGATAGAATTATTGAAATTCGCCAATTTGGATGTAGATGAGTTTTCGGTGTCGGCCGATCAAGTTTGGCAAAAACGTACTGGAATTGATCATGTAGGAAGAGTGAATCAAACTGCTTATGTAGTTACAAGCAGTTGTTTAGCAGCACAGGGATCGTGGGTAACAATCCTAGTTAAGGTTTTCAATACTTTTACCGGAAAAATATTATGGGGAGATGTTTTCGATATCGAATCTGAGAAGAGTTATGGACATGAAAGAAACATCCCTCGTAAAGCAGCAATCACAATAGAGTCGATAATTCGAAAAGACAGAAAAAATTCTGCGGCTTGTAAGGCTGTTGAGAAGTTAAACGCTGCTGACCACTATGCATTAGGTTTAGGTATGGTTAGTGACAGCCCTGAAAGTAACTTAATTTCACGCGATCATTTTATGGCGGCTATTCATTTGGTTCCAAATTTTGTAGCTGCTATTGCCGGCTATGCCCGTACGTTCTCAATTGAAGCCGTTTTGAACTACAGCAGTGAATTTGAGAGTAATTTGATAACAGCGAAAGTGCTACTGGAGAAAGCGAATTCTTTGAATGCTGACGATAGCAGGGTTTTTGCAGAAATGGGACACATTTTTAGCACACTTAAAGAGTATGATCTTGCGCATTCCTACTTTGAACGTTCACTGAACATCAATGGCCTTGATACTGATACATTAGCTAGGTATGGATGGTCGCTCTCATTTTCCGGGAGGGCCGACTGTGGTCGTAAGGTTATTCAACGCGCATTAGATGCTCATCCATATAGTCCTGGGTGGTACACATGGAATCTAGGAATCGCCAGCTATCTACAAGGTGACTATAGATTGGCCTACAAGTCATTGAAAATATTTTGCGCCCACCGACCGAATCACCCTCGACCGCGGAGGCTGCTAGCAGTGACTTCGTCAAAATTGGGCTTTGTGGAGGAAGCAGAGAATATTGTTAACCGAATAGTAAATAACGAGCCTGAAGCCTCGCTTTCTGTAGAGTCGGAATTAGGGCACAAGCTTATAGATGATTCTCGAAAAGTTGACGAGTACCTTGATCACTTATACAAGGCCGGGCTGCCGTCCTAATAAAATTCATATGTAACAAGAGCGTAAGCATTAGACGTTAGACTCTAAGTGGATCTGCACATTACTCGGGCTTATAAAAAAAACTTCCTTGTTTTGTAGTGTTGGAGATTTGATCATTTTGAAGCACGCCTGCAGCTGCCGTGGGCCATTGTGGGGACCTTCGAAGCCAAAGTTTATGTGTCAAAATCGTAGGGTGCAGAGATCAAAAGGGAATCAACGTGGAAGAATGCCCAGAGTTGGATGCTTAATGAACAGAAATCAGCACCACAAAATATTTTTGCTCATAGTGTATCCGAATGCCAAAGGCGCTAGTCCACCTGAAGGCTGTTTTTCGTTGTATTAAAATATTTGCCCAGGTGTCTAGTTTCAAACCCCTCATATAGGCTCGGGTGAAAGCTTTACCAAAACTCTACTTACGGTATAAATTTCTCACCTATCATAGCCGGGTCTATGCCGAAAGGAGCTTTAGGTTGACTTCAGCGATGAAATTAACAAGGTAATTCGGATGAGACACTGATTTAAGTACAGGTATTCAGATGGCCAGAATTACATGGAATGTGGAATTGACTCGTATTCCAGTGTGCATTGCCGGGTGATTATTTTGTTGTGAGATTTATTGGAAATTCGTCATCATAATGGTTCATGCTAGACACAGGAGCAACCGATATGCCGGTGGTGCGATTCAGAAGTAGCACAAAAAATATTTCGAAAACAGATCTCACGGATTTGAACTTTGAATTTTCCCAGCGATTAACTACGCTGATGAAAGACATCACACCTGCGCAACTGGATATTCTCAAGGACCATGTGATGAAAATCAATGCGAGAGCGGCTGCACATGCAGTCACAACTGATAAATCAATTCTTAGTAAGCGTGAGATGGAGGTGCTAGTTCTAGTCACTAATGGGTATAGTCGTCGTGATATTGGGTCAACCCTTCAGATTAGTGTGAACACTGCCGCAAGACATATTGCAAATATGTATCAGAAGCTGGGGGTATCTTGCGTAGCAGAGGCAACACGATATGCAGTGGCGAACAACATCATTCAGGAAAATACCTCAGAGAGACTGATTTTTTCTGAAGATACTGAAGCTTCAACTTAAGTTTGGAATATTGTCAGCATGAAGTTGTAATGCACGTAGTGGGGGCATTCCGACAGCGTGGTAAGCAAGGTAATTGCAACTGGTTAATTCAGTCGATGAAATTCTTGATTATTTTCTGACCCGAATGAACAAACAGGTTTGTGTATTTTCCTTCCGAATGTCCCAAGCAGCTTTGTGTTGTTGAGACATTATCCTACGTATCAACTCACATTCTGCTAGATCTTTTACTTTGCGCGTGGGTTTTAAACTCGGCAAGTGCATTTTTCTTCTCCAAAGATTGGTTTACTGTTCTAGTGTCGTCCGAAGTTCAATTGCAGCATGGGCTTGGCTTCCGGCGCGCTAACTGTATTAGGTGATTGGCTACCATTGATGGATATGATTTGGATATACTTACACCTATGTTTCAGCGGAGAAAAACAATGCGATCAAGTGATGGTAAAACCCGAGATCTTGTCACAAGCATGCCGGGCGCCGGTTGGGATTATTCCTTAACCCGTCATCCGTATCACGAGATTGAGCGTCCCAAAGGGCCGCATTATTGTGTTTACAATCGACGTCACATGGCGTGCTGCTTCGATGATCACTCGACAGAAGAAGGTTACTGGTTGCTCCGACAAAAGGCAGCGGTGCTGAACACGGGTGAATACCCGTTGCAATTTGAGGGGCCGGATGCAGAAAAATTACTGGACATGCTGTTCACTAAAGATGTCACAAAAGTGAAGGTAGGTCGGTGCGGCTATGGCGTTGCTTGTTATGAAGATGGCGGGCTTCTGGTCGATGGTATTTTGTTACGCCTTGAGCAGAACAAGTTCTGGTATGCACAGGCAGATGGTGACTTCTACAGTTGGGCTCGTGCGCACAGCACGGGGTTGGATGTCGCCATTACTGATCCCGATGTTTTTGTCTCTCAGGTGCAGGGGCCAAACGCACTAAAGATTCTTGAAGCGGCTAGTGATAATGGTATGCCTGAGTCGTTTACTTATTTTGCCATGGCTAAAGTGATGTTCGGTGGTCAGGAAGTTGTGATCACGCGCACTGGCTATACCAATGAATTAGGGTGGGAATACTATACTGAAGCCCATCATGACGCAGAGGCGCTATGGAGTCATCTTGAAGCGGCTGGTAAGCCGTTTGGCATGGAAATATTCGGTCTTGATGCGATGAACATTCGTCGCATTGAAGCAGGTATCCTAAATGCAGGATCAGATTTCAACAGCACAACAACACCTTACGATGTCAATCTGGGACGTTTTATTGACGAAGATAAGACCGACTTCATTGGAAAAAAAGCATTGGCAAGCTCATCAAAAGTAGCCAGGCATTTTGGCATCAAATGCTTAACAGGTGAGCCTTTGATTGCTGCTGATGTGGAAATAAATGGTCAGCATGAAGGTGTAGTCACTGCTGGTGCCATTTCGCCGTTTCTGGGTTATGGAATCGGTTATGCGTTAATGGATGCTGCGCACAAACCCGGAACGGCGGTCATGGTCGGATGTCGGGACGGCTCGCTTCAGGCGGGGGAGTTGGTCGAGTTACCCTTCTATGACAAGCTTGCCGAGATCCCCAGAGGCAAGCGGGTAGATATTCCCGATCGTAGCTGAACCGTTCTGGGCAGTGATCATCCCTGAATTAACGTTCAGGTGCCATATCTTTCACAGACCAGAGTGACCAAGGGTTTTACAGCACGCGCAACCCGATAGCGAAATTTTGTGTGCCTGGCTATACCGTTGATAAGTGCTCTGTATGAATGCGTACTGTCTACGCTAGAGTTGTGCAATTTTCAGTCGAAAGGCTACTACGGTGGCCAAAGCAGGTTACTATTCACTGGATGAACCGGAATAGTGCCTATGAATGATAATAAACTGCTGATCACTGGCGTCGTTGGTACAGTTCTCACCGCACTTTGCTGCTTTACGCCCGTGTTGGTGGTTCTGCTGGGCGGCCTTGGGCTGTCAGCAGTGGTCGGGTATCTTGATATTGTCCTTTTGCCAGCGTTAGGGGGATTTGTAGCGCTTACCCTCTATGCTTTCTGGCGCCGAGGACGACGTTAAAACTATTTTCCTGGTGGTAAAAGTACGAGTTACGAGTGGCTGGCCAATTGCCTGAGCTCTGCGCCCGGAGGGGCAGTTTTATGGTGCCTTGATTACCAGCTTAGCCCCGGGTTAGCTGCAGGACAAACATTTGTTCATTTGTCGCTGTGTGGTTTGACTGCGCCAGAAAACCACACTTCTCTAACACCCGTTTTGAAGCGGTATTGCCGTGCTCAACACCACCTGTGATTGATTTAAACTTATTCGTTCGGCAGCAGTCGACAAGCCCGCGGATAAGTTCGCTGGCAAGACCTTTCCCCCAGGCTGTTTCCTTAAGCATGTAGCCCAAGCGAAGATGTCCAGCGGATTCACCCTCAAACAGTATGATCATGCCAATGGCCCGTTGGTCAGTTTTATCAACGGCAAGTAATGTTGTACCTTCCTTGTTGCGCTCGATGACCCATTGTTTCGCACGGTCGAGTGTGTAATGGCCTTGCCACGGCGGTGGCAGGCTTTCAGTGACGGCTGGCGTGAGGATATCCATAGCCGCTTGTGCTTGATCCTGCAGTGCCCACTCCAGCGGTGTCAGTGACTGCCATTGGGCTACTACTAGCCGTTCTGTGTTATATCGTAGCTTGTTTAGTGTTGTCATGACTATCTTATCCCTGTTAGTCGACTTGCAGATAGTTGTGATGTCGTTTACCAGCTGAAAATCCGGATAGCCAGTGTTAGCTGCGTTGGTGTTTTCTATAAATAGTTTAGTGTAGAGAATGGCTATGATGCGCCGATTCTCTCGCTATTGATTTAGATGGATAGCGGATAAGAGCAGGAGTATGGTGCGCTGTATAATAGTGTATCAAAGATCTGGTATGCAAAAAGTTGTGGGCCAGATGCTTGTGTGGTGCGAAGGCAGGGCTATTATTGCTGATCTATTGCTACTGGATTGCAAGCAAACAGGTGTGAATGCAACGGCTTATTCATTGGTGAAAACCTGCCGTACTTTCCATCAATATGCAGGTCGGCGTGGAAGTATTGGAATGAAATTATTCTGTGTAATTAATCTTACAACATTAGGTTGTAGCCGATGAGTTGGTGCAATAGAGAGTATAACTATTTGCAATAGGTATTGATGTGCGGCGTCTTTGTAGTGGAAGATCAAGCAGCCTCTCCGAGAGTCGAAGGCTTCAGGCAATTGCTGATCAAACGGGTAACTTTGAAGGGTCGGGTAAGTTAGAAATAAAAGTGAAAGGTAGGGTGACGGTGCGCCTGTATGGATTCGTTGAACACTTAACCCGGGGTGGTTTCAGTGTTCTATTTGCCGGGTCCGTTAACTCGCATTACGAGAAACCTTAGCGCCGAATTCACAGGTGGAATACTGAGCGCACTCAATCGCTTCGATCAAACGGCCAGCGGTGAACGGTTTTTCAAGATATGCGATTGCGCCGAACTGCTTTGCTTTCTCGCGATACCCTTGCGATTTATTGGCCGTGATGAAGATGATTGGTGAATTTGGACAGTTGGGATTTGACTGTATTTGATGTGCCAGTGAAAAGCCGTCGCCGTCAGGCAGATTGATATCGATCAAGGTAATATCCGGTTTTCTGCGTACGGCTTCAGACAATGCACCTGAAACTGAATCAGCATTAATAAGCTTATAGCCGGTCGACGTCAATCTAATGCTAAGTGCCAGGGCCAGGTCGCTGTTGTCCTCTACAAGCAGGATTTTTTTCATTGTTTTCACCTTGAAATAAGTAATTAATGGATCTCTATTTGCGGCATGCCTATTGGTATTTCGAAAAAGAAGCGGCTACCAATGCCCTCATCACTTTCCACCCAGATTTGCCCGCCGTGCAGTGCGACAATCTCTTTGGCTATTGTAAGTCCCAGGCCAAGGCCAGCGCCCATGAATTCGTGATTTACCTCACTTGCCTGGTACAGGCGATCAAAAATTCTGGTTTGATCTTCATGACTGATGCCGCAGCCGTTGTCAGAAATGCAGAAGATCAAGTTATTACCGTCAGTGTTTTCTTTGGTAGTTAGGCTGATATTATTGTTAGCCGGGGAGTACTTAATCGCATTTCCCACCAGGTTCGCTAGTACCTGGGTAATTCTGTTATCGTCAACCCATATGACCCTTTCTATGTTATCTATTTCCTGGTGTAGTTTTAATCTTGAAGCTTTTAGCGCATTGGCACAGGCGGCAGTTGTTCTTGTAATCAGGCTATCAACTGTACAGTATTTCTTTTCAAGACTGACTTTGTTGCTGTCAAGGCGTGTGATTTCGACTAGGTCATTGAAGTGAGTGGCGATCTGATCGCAACTGGTGATCGCATAGTCCAGTACCTCGATCTGTTCTGCGGTAACGGGTCCCACCAGTTCGTCTCTGATTATTGAGATAAACTCTCGTGCGGCAGACAGTGGAGTTTTAACTTCATGAGAGACCGTTTGGTAGAAGTGTTGTATTTCCCGATTTTTGGCTTGTAAGTTTGCGTTTGCATTTTGCAGTTCAGTAGTCCTGCTTTCCACAGCTCCCCTTAAGTTATGCTTTGCAATTGCGTTGTTGATCGAGCGTGCCAGAGATTCAGGGTTTACAGACACTTTGGGTAAGAAATCAGCTGCGTCCGCTCGTAACGCTTGTCCGGCAGCAGTCTCACCGCCCTCAGCAGTCAGGATGATAGTCGGTGGTGCTGTACCTGCGATTCGAGTACGAAGCTCCACAAGAAATTCAGGGCCGCTGAGATCAGGCAAATTGTAGTCGACTAACATGAGATCGTACTCTTCTGACAGGCATTTGGTGATACCAATCATGGCTGTAGATACTGTGTCCACGTGATAGTTGAAGGTTTTATCTTTCCCTAGATATCGGCTGAGTAAGTGTGAGTATGCGGCATCGTCGTCAACGATTAGTGTGCGAACGAATCCGTGTTTATCGGATGAGTCTTTTAAATCGATTGTTGCTGATGTAAGCATGAGTTAATCCTGGTACAGGGTTGGGTCGGACCCACCCTCATTGTCCATCTAGATATCAAAAGCACTGATTTTTGGACTCTTGTGCATATCCTCATCATTAGCAGAAATGAGGCTCATTACTCTATTGCGCAGAGATTCATTAGAACAATCAAGGTAGTTAATGCAAGGAATTAAATCACCTTGGATTAGTTGCTCCATTTTTGTAAATAAATCGGGAGGCACATGGTCACGATTCTCCAGCAGAAGGTAATGCAATTGGGATAACGTGAGGTGTATTTCTGCGGAAAAGCCTTTGATATTGATCACTGGTCCGTGCAAGTCATGATAAAGCATATGGTGGCCTTTGCTTTTTTGTGGCTGTTCGTTGGGATAAACTGGAGTGGTTTCGGGTTTTTTACTCATTGCGGAATTTCCCAACTCATGGAATCAGTGATCTTGGTGGTTTCGATGGCATCCAGTAGTCGCTCTGAGTCAAAGGGTTTTTCCAGAAAATCAGATGCACCAACTTCCTTAGCACGCTGCCGAAGGCCTGGTTTTTTGCTGGCAGTGATAAAAATTATTGGTGCGGATGGACAGTCTGCTAGGGACTGCAGTCGTTCAGCCACCAGAAATCCGTCTCCGCCAGGCAGGTTTATGTCTATGATAATCAGATCGGGTCTATGTTGGACTACCTGTGAAACTGCGGTGATAGCATCCTGCGCAATGGTGCAGTTATGGCCAAATGATCTGATTCGTATACCCATTGCAATGGATAATTTTCTATCATCTTCAACTAGAAGTACGTTCATTGTTTTCACCTTTTATTTTTATATTTTTGGTGGAATCCGCGTATTTTTTCTTTGCCGCTGGATGGCTAACCAGCCTGGTGTGGTACTCAATGGCTAGTTTTTTCGGTAGTGTTTAATATCGAAGCCGTCACAGATCTATTGGAAAATGTGCGACAGTCCACAATCGAAACGTTGTTACGGCGAGCACAAGACATTCTTTAGTAATTACCGCATTTTGCCAATAGACAGTACGGGTGAATTACCTGCTAAAGTGCTAAATCGATGGTTAAATATTGGCGAAGTCAGTCTGGTGGGAACTATTAATCAATACCAATACTCCACCACAGCAGGTCGATCGCTGCGTTACGAGAGCCAGGCTCTGGTCAATTGCGGTATCCTGACAGCCGATCAAGCGATATTAGAGCTACTGACTTGGGTTATGACAAAAGAGCGCAACTAATACAGCATGGGTGATCCGCTCCGTGTGTTTGCTTGGTACTCAAAGGATGGGCAAAGATAGATTGTGGATTAATATTCTTGTTCTTAGATATACTGACCAGACTAAGGCACGCGTGTCAGGGTTTGGATTGAGATAAGCTGTAGGCAGTAATTTACGTTTTTAGGAATGAAAGGTGGTGAATTTCCTCATCTAAGATGTGAAACGATTTTGACTCCTGATACCGAATAGACTGTGTGGAATTGTTATAGGGGAAGTCTAACTAGTCCCGATCATGCGAAATATAGGAGGAATGCTAGAATAGCCCTGTCATCTGATAATTAATGCGGGCAAATCATCCCTGATCAACCACTGAACAGCGTTAATGTATTACTCGGCCGACTGCTATTGTCGTGGTGTTCAGTCAGTCTATTAGTTTAAATATGCTTTTACGCAAAAAATTAATAATGTAAGGCCAATTACTTGCACGGGAGTAGCTTGCGAAGGTTTATCGACCGGCGAGACCAGCGAGGTAGAGGATGATCGAATCAATATTGTGGCCGGTGAACGCGTTGTATTTGTTGTTGAGCGCGATGCTAGTTTGTATGCTCTGACCCAGCATTATCAGGACCAAATAACCATGAATCATGAGCTCGTCCAATTCATTAATTCGTTCACTACCCCTGTTAGAATAATCGAAATTGATGAAATTCAGCGACCGGTATACAGTCAGTTCAATGATGCCGCACTGGAAGATGCGGGTTTATGCCATGAGCAAATTGTGGGTCGGACTGCTACGGAAATCTATCCTGGCATTATTGGTGAAATTGCGAGTAATCGTCACCAGGCGGTAATCAGTTCTGGTGAGCCGCTTGTATTCGATGTAGATGATTTCACCGCCGGCGGTAAGCAATCTATTCGCATTACGCTTGCTCCGATGCTGGATGAACACGGAAAGGTGGTTAAGATATTTTCTACGCAAGTAGACGTTACTGCCGAGAAGCTTGTGCAATCAGTACAATCCAGTACCGAGCAAAAAATACAGGAAATGGAACAGTACATTGCCCTGGCTGCTCATGATCTACGCACGCCAATGCGTAACGTCAGCGCAATTGCTGAATTTATGAAGGAAGATTTCGAGGATCTAGGTGACGGAAAGATTCGAATGATATTGATGTTAGAGGAAATGTCTACCAAAGCCCTGTTATTAATTTCGGAAGTTTTGTCTTACGCAGAGGCTACTTCAAAGCATGAACCGGAAGTAAGTATATTTCAGTTGGATGAATTGTGTAGCGACATTATATCTGTTTTGGACCCGTTAGAGTTGAATACACTGAAATGTGACAGTTATTCAGTTGCCACGGATAGAATTGCGGTGCAAATAGCTATCAACAATTTGATTGATAATGCTTTAAAACACAATGATACCAAAGGTATTCATCTTCGCGTATCGGTCAGTCAAGTGACCACAGAATTTATTGAAATTCAGGTGTCAGATAATGGAATTGGTTTTGAAGATTCAACATTGTTGTTTATCGAATCCAGTAAACTAAGGTCCAATAGTGGTTTCGGTTTGTTGGGAATAAGTCGCATGATCCGCGAGCGAGGCGGTAGTATTCGGGCGAAATCCAAATGTGAGGAAAGAGGCGCTGCTATTAGTTTTACTTTACCCGGAACTTTGCTTAATTCACTATAAAATGCGACATAGTGGAACCACATCTCCAGCCCGATCTCCCATCTAGTTGACTGTCTTCCTGCACTGCGCTCGAACTGCTCAGCGGTTATGCAGTGCGTTAGTAAAAAGTCAGGAACGTTCTCAAATGGATAGTTCCTGGGTATTTTTCCCTTGTGGCGAAATGAAGTTTGGTCACGATCGATTACTGATCTCTAGAAAAAAACCAACTCACATCTGAGGCACACTATACTCGAGTGGTAGTTTGGCTTTATAAGTAGTGACTCTAGCGAGCAACCATGGGGATATGTCGAATAATGTTGTCAATATAAATTCTAGAGTGGTCTTTTGTCAGGCAATCCATGGGGCTATATTGTTCTGCTACAAGCAGATGTTTTTCAGTGAAAGCAGCACTCAGAAATATGATTGGTAGTGTATCGTTTAGCTGACGTATGTACTGTGCCACCTCTGTTCCCTCACCATCTGGGAGATTCCAGTCAATTAATGCGGCAACATGTCTATCCGTGGTAAAACATTCAATCGCGTCTGATACCGTGCCAGCGATATCTAAGGCGATGTCAGTATCCGGATAGTACTTTTTTAAGCCTAGTTTAAATAATTCCACTGTCGCTTCGCAGTCTTCCACATAGAAAACATTCAGAGTGTTTTTCATGTTAAGGGCGTCTTACTGATGGTAAAGTAAAATGATGATCCCTTTCCTTGCTCGGTTGTCGCCCATATCTTGCCTCCATGTCGCTGTACAATTGATCTGGCGATGGTTAGGCCCATTCCAGCGCCGCTGTAATCTTTATCTGGAACGCCGCGTTTCAATGCTGTAAAAATTCTATCCGCTAACTTTTCTCGAAATCCGATGCCGTTGTCCTGAATGCAGAACTGCCAGTGCTGATCCATCTCCGTTGATTTAATTGATACCTTTGGAGAGTGCTCAGCGGATTGATAGTGTAGTGCGTTATAGATTAGGTGATAGAACAGCAGGTACAGTTGTGCGTGATCCCCGGTAACTATTGGCGCGCCTTCATTTAAGATGTGCGCTCTGTTGTGCGATATAAGAGAAGCCAGATCAGTCTCGACTCCCGAAATTATTTCATTACAATCAACAGACACCATTGAATAGTCCGCAGTAACTAATTGTGAAAAACTCTGTAGAGCCTCTAGAATTTTCTTCCCTTTCTCCGTACCGTCAACAATCAGATCAAAGTGACGCCTGGTTTTATCATCAAAGTGATCACCATGGTTCGTTAAAACGATATTTGCAAATCCTTCAATTTGCCGAAATGGGCCCGCTAGATCGTGTGTTACTGTATATACAAATTCATTGTATTCTGCTTTCATCTCTGCAAGTTCAGTCTGGAGAGATAACAATTTTTCATTGGAATCTGTAGGCATGAGCTACGCACTTTTTCGTAAAGAAATATCATTTGGCAGGCACACGATGTCAACCCAGAAATTCTCGACATGTTGTACGACTTCCATGAACTTGATTGCGTTTACGGGTTTTACAATATAACAATTTGCATGTAGGTCGTAACTTTCTACTATGTCTTTATCTGCTTGAGAGCTGGTCAATACAATAACAGGGATTCGCCTCAATTTACGATTCCCTTTGATGGCCTCTAATACTTCTCTGCCATCTGTGCCCGGTAAATTTAGATCCAGTAATACAATGTCTGGTGTTTTGGCCTCTTCATTGCCATTGCGTTTAAAAAGATAATCAAGTGCTTCATCACCGTCCACGGCTATATGAAGGATATTTCGAAACTTTGCTTCGTCAAACGCCTCTTTCGTGAGTTCAATATCACCTTCATTATCCTCAACAAGAAGTATTTCAGCTAGCCTTGCGATCTCTTTCATCACTGATCTCCATAAGAGTTGGTTTTAGTAACGTAAAATAGAATACGGATCCGACACCCGGTTCGGATTCGACAGTCACCGTTCCACCGTGCCGATCCACCACTTTCTTGCAAATAGAAAGCCCGACACCGGTACCTGCATATTGGTTTTTACGATGTAATCGCTGAAAAACATCAAATATCTTGTGAAGATGGCGTTGTTCCATTCCAATTCCATTATCCTTTATAGAAAATTGCCAATATATTCCTGCATCGGTCACATCTATATGTATATGAGGTGGGATATCAGGCTGTTGATACTTAATAGCGTTGTTGATGAGATTTTGAAAAAGCTGGTACAACTGCGTTTTATTACCATGTAGGACTGGCAGTACATCATGGGTTATTTTTCCGCCGTTGTTTTCAAGCGTCGCGCCCATCACCTGTTTGATATGTGCGATCAACTCCATACTGTCAATTCGTACTAGTTGTTCAGTGCTATTGGCAATGCTGGAATATTCGAGAATGTCCGTAATCAGCTCCTGAGCCCGTTGTGCACCGTCGGTAACAAATCCAAAATATTTTTTTGCTTTCTCATCTTGAGCGAGATGGTCGCCAATATGTGTTTGCAATTTTTCTGTAAAGCTACGAATCATCCGTAATGGTTCTTGCAGATCATGCGAGCAGACAAAGGCGAAACGTGCTAGTTCTTCGTTTGAATCTACTAAGTTTTCAATTAGGCTTTCGCGTTCAGATTGCGCCTGTTTGGAGCTGGTAATATCTCTTTGAACAGCGCCATAGTGAGTAATAACTCCCTCCTCGTTTTTAATTGATACCACATTAATTTCAACCCAATGCGTTTCTTTATTTTTCTTGTAGTAAATAAATTCACCTCGAAATGAAATTCCTTTGGAAATGGACTCAGTCAGTTCCTTGACCCGTATCTTGTCTGTTTCTTCGCCGTGGAGAAGGAATGGTGTCTCGCCTACGGCCTCTGCATAGCTATATCCGGTTAGGCGAGTGAATGCCTCATTTACATAAACTATTTTTCTCCGACCAGATTTTTGATCTGGCTGCAGAGCATCGGTGATCATAAACGAGTCATTGGAATTAGCGACAATTGAACTCAGCAGCCTAAGCTCTGATGTGCGTTGCTTTACTAGAGACTCGACCTTCTCTCTACGATGGATGAGGTGTATAAGCCCCGTTGTTAGGAGGGCTGTAAGGAGTGCCCCGCAGATGAGAATTAGCCATGATAACCATTGTTTTGGCGCTACTGCTGAACTAACAGTAGTTTCAAGATGCCAGACTCTGCCTGCAACATCTATTGACTCGCTAAATGTATAGTCGGCATTTGGCACCTTATCACCGAAGATGTTTTCGGGGTGGCCAGGGCTGGAGATATCTTGAATGTGTATTGACCGAATTTCAGGCCCATCTGTGGACGTATCTTCAACAAGATCATCGGTGCGAAGTGTTAGTAGAACATATCCTCTTATTATGGTGAATGCTCCTGCTCCGACAGATTCATGCGATTGTCCCGGATGATAAACCGGGCTGAAGACCTGCAGTACAGACTGTGAAACCTCGCCTTGATCTACAACAATCGGTCCGGTGGCCACTTTATTGCCGTTTTGAGCCGCCTTGGTCAGTGTTGATAGTCGCTTACTGTTTGAAGAAAGATCAAATCCAATGAGTTTTTGATTACCTTCGTCGCTTTCTGCATAGTAAACGGGGAAATAGTTTGCACGAGGACCAGCAGGAACCATTTTTCCGTCAGCATTTTGTTCATGAATAGCGTAGTTTCTCAGGCCTTTAAGTCTTGTGTGGGTTTCATGGTAGTTTCGTTCGCTCAGAAGTATGTTTGGAACCCACTCCAACGATTGAATATTTGTATGATTAGCCAGATGAGGCGTTGCAAACGTTTTAAATTGGTCTCGATCGACGAAACTTGATGCGTCAAAAAATGCCTTCATTGAATCCAGTACTTGCAGAGATCCGTGCAATTTTTTCCGTAGAATCTGTATTTGTTGCTTGCTCTCTGACTGCAGGTTACTTTCAAGATCTGCCAGTTGACTATTGTGGATCAATAAAAATGCAGTGATGCTGGAGGCAAGGCCTATCGCTCCATTAGCAATTGGCATTGCATAAGTGCGTTGGAAAGTGAATTTCTCTTTGTGGCCTTTCTGACGAGTGATCAGGCTCCGATATCCAAATAGGGTAAACAAAAGAAATGAAATTCCGAGGCCAGAGAGCAACACAAGAAATATTGTATTTTTTAGTAATCGTTCCTTGTCTCGTAAAAATGCATCATCAGTAATGTAAATAAAGGTTAGATTTGGGTGTGATAATTGAATTTTATCTTCACGCGGTATTTTTATATGACTGCTTTCAGTACTAACAGTCATATTGTCCTGCACAAGCTTAAAGGCCGCATTACTATAGGGCAGAGCGACAAAAGCCTGCTCTAATGGTACGGTGATTTCTGCACTTAAAAGACCTTCGATTGATGAGTTATAGTTGATGGGTATGGACAATTGAAATGTAAAAATATCCCCTTTCTGGCTGAGCAACTGGAAGTAGAATGGAATACTGCCATCCAGCAGCTGATCGGACCATGTGCTACCTTCGAGATAATGACCCTTGAGCTCGTGGTTGCTCTGAATCAAGATGTTACCAGCGATATCCTGTAGCAATATCCGTCCGCTGTCACCTCCAATGACGACATTATCAAATAAATCTATTAAAACCGGGTTACTGGCATCAGACAACATTGCTGCATTGACGAGACTGGGAAATTGAGCAAGGTCCTGTAGAATAGTTTTATGGCTTTGGACAAAATGGGTAAACAGTTTTGCCTCTAACTTCAAATTATCCTGGATATCATTACTATGTTGCGACTCAACTATTCTATTTGTCTTGGGTATTATGATGAGGGCTGTGAGTATCACTGTGACTAGAAAAAAAGTGATGCTAAAAATCACAATTGACCGAAGCGATTTGTGGCTTTCCGGGGGTTTGTTGGAATGTATAACACCCATCGATCTAGTCTAATGAGATCAATATCTGATCATTTAGTCCATACTTTCCCATGCAGTAATTCTCTATGTGTAGAGCCTCATGAGCATTGAAGTTACTATCCTCATTGAAAACAGAAAATGGTTTTGTGTAAGTCTTCACTAATCCTTTGACAGGATGGTTTACATTCTCAAGAGCCAGACGAATTGCTCTTCGGTCCTTTTGAATGTCTCCGGTAAGCCCTGTTTGATTGATGGTATGAATCAATATTCTGGTAAGGTCATATGCATGAATAAATCCAGCAGCGGACTTTAAGTCAGTTGGGATTTCGATTGCGCCATCAGTATGAATCTTTAATTGCGCAAATACCCGCCGTGCAAGGGGACTTTGAATCGGGTTGGTAAATGAGAAGCACGTTTGTATAAAATGTAGATCCAGCTCTTGCCTCTCTGCAGCAGTTACCATTTCGTGAAAATTGCCGCCAGTAATCCCCCAGTGGCTGACAATCGGAAGACGTTGTCGGGCCTGAAGTTTTGACATTTCTTGAACAATAATTGCACCTTCAATCGCGTTGCCGACAAGGATTATACAGTCGTTTTCACTTTCAATTATTCTACGTAGAAGTGTTCGAGCACCTTGATTTTTCAAATTCCAGCTGAAGCGTGTTACCTCCGTATTCACAATATTATTCTGATCAAGAGAATTCATCATGTTTCGTAGGTTGGAGTCACCCCAGGGTGTTTCTTCAAGTAATAGATGTGGCTTTTTACAGCCTTGCTTATTCAGTGCAAAATTAACAATAACCGGTGCTGCCTGGGTATCATCAATCGAGAGCCGAAATATCCAGTTTTCCGCCGAGGGATAACGCGTTATAGGTCCTCCGGCCGCCCAAGGGACCAAAGTGAGTGCTTCGTTCTCATTGATATAGTCTCGATTTTTAATCAGGGGAGGTGAATGAATTCCGGAATAGATGACCAATGCCTTAGGATCATCAATGAACTTTTGATAATTGCGCTTACTTCGTATTACGTTGCCTCGATGATCCAGGTATTTGTAAACTATCTCATAGCCGTTAATTTCGTTTCCGATTTCGGCGAATGCGACCTCTATACCCTTTTGTATGGCCTCAGAGGATTCTCGATGGTTCGAGATATCGGCATCTTGATAAATATGTATTGATTGGTCATTGGCAATTGTTGGAAAGGGCAGCAGAAAAAATCCAGCTAAGATATATAGATGTTTCATCTATTGTAGGCTCCTTATCTATATATGTCCGTCGAACAATCTGTGGAAGTCGATGAGTTCAAAACCTGCACGATTTCACAATATGCAGATATCCAGCCAATGGATACATAAGATAAATCCTTCGGTACATTCGGTTATTTTTTACATGTTGATATATCCGCTAACATAATAACTTTTAGTATTGGTTTTATAGCAATGCATAACCCTTGTGGTACTACCGTAGCAGGCTTTATAACAGATGGGCATCGATAAAGTTTATTGAGTTTAATATGTCATTCGATCTGGATGGGATTGTCACCAATTATCGACATTACGATAATTCGAAACTTACACAAGTTTATGCAAAAGGGTAATTGGGCTCAGTTACTAGATCTAAACCCGATATAAAATGCAGGTCTCCGCAAACGGTAACGCTCCGGTTGACTATCACCTTATGTTAGATTTGAGCCACGATGTGCTTTCAGTTGACGCACCAATTCTTGTCCGGCAATCATATTGCATCGCGACTAATTGGTTTAAGCGATGACGTTTGGGTCTGATGAGTACGTGCCTGTTCTGAATCACCATTGGCTCGTAACAGGTTGCTACGATTTAGATTGCGTGACGATAGAATCTTTCCAGTCGGTCTATTTGTTTTTTATGTCTGCAGGAAGGACGGCAGTTTGCTCAGGTCGTGACACCCCAGATTTACAAGGTTGGATTCAAGGTCTGTGAGTAGCAGGTCAGCCACATGGTCACTGCCGCGCTGGCCCAGTGCTGCAGCTCCGAAAATAAATCCGCGCCCCAGCATCACGAATTGCGCACCGTGCGCAAGAGCCCGACAAATATCCAGGCCACTGCGGACGCCGCTATCAAATATGATGACACCATCGCCTGCGAG
>JAYJMJ010295253.1:0-10446 GCA_036873875.1 Laminaria ephemera
CCCCAAGGGAAAGCGGGGGGGCCGGGGGAAGATGTAGGGGAGGGGTGTCTTGATCAACAACTGATGCCCCCTGGAGTCAACGAACCTCATGGATGGTGAGTCGCGAGGGGGTCGGGGGACCCGCCGCAGTATCCCCGACTACGGATAGCACTCGCAGCGGCGAGGGGAGAGGGGGTTCTGGACGACCACAGAAATGTGGGTTGGAGCTCATGAATCTCGCGCATAGGGGGGAGGAGGGGGTGAGCAACTACCGATGTCTGCTAGAGTTCACGAACCTCATGGGTAGCGACATTGGAAGGGGTGGGAGGGGACGCCGTGTCATCCCCCGCTACGGATAGCACTCGAAACCCTTTGGGGGAGAAGGACTTCTGGACTACCACGGAATCGTCTGCAGGAGCTCACGAACCTCGTGGATAGGGGCGGGGGGGGGGTCCTGAGCAACAGCCGATGTCTGCTGGATTTCACACACCTCATTGGTAGCCGTATGGGGGGGGCGCAGTAGCATCCCCGGCTACAGATAGCACTCGCAACGGTAGGGGAGCGAGGGAGTTATGGCCAAACGACGGATGTTTGCTAGGACAGAGTTCCGTTAGCACTGCACCCAATTTGTTTGGCGAATAACTACGTGGAAATTTGGGTGGACGATTTTTTTTCAGTTGCGAAAGAGGTAACCCTCTAGGTTTAGCGATTAACACACGAGAAGTGCGATCGTGATCGTCTTTTACCGATGTGACCGTAAACCCCTTTTAGAACGCAAGTATCGCGATAACACACCAGGGAAGTAATGCCATTGTCGTCCCTGTGTTAATACTGAGGGTGCAACATACGATCGTCCGTGCTGCAGACGTGTCGTTCATCTCCCTACGTTGAACTCCGACTTCGGAATACCCATCCCCTAATCTTCTGCAGCAGCTGCCCGGGTTGTGCATCGTGTGGCCGATCCTGTCGAAGTCGTCCCTGTTTTTGTACTTCGGCGTTTTTCCCTCTCAAAATCCAAATTTGTCAAGCGCGACACATATTAACATTTCCTAGAGGGGGTTAACCCCGAAAAAAATGAACAGACTGATTTTCCGATAGTGTTTTCGTTCGTTTGTTCGCTCGTATGGGAACCCTCTCGTTCGTTCGTTCGTCTCCGCTTATGGTTCGCTAGTGCAGAGAACCCTCTCATTTTTTATTGTTCTCGGGGTTCTCGGTCCTGGCCACCCTGCAACGTAAACATTCAACCTCATTTGCCATATTTCGTCACCTTACTGATCCTCGCGAAGTTTCAGCTCCTTTGGCACTGCCTGTGTCTAGTTTGCTAGAAGTCGGTTCAAGGGTTCCTAAGAGCTTACTATAAAGATTTTAACATTTGGTTGTCCCTCTCGACTACACATACAATGCCACAGGATTTTGAAGCCCGACTTGTGAAGCCCAAATCTTGAAGTCCGTTTTTCTCATTCCAGCACCCGCCAGGAGTGACTCGCGAAACAGTTGAAACAATCGACGGCCCTGCCTGGATCCATTGTAAATAATAGTAGAACACCGTTGTAACAGATCTAGGTGTGGTCCCGTTCGAGATGGACACGAGAACAAATACTTTTGTGACCTGCGACAACGACACGAAAAGGACCCGAGGGTACATCATTACACTACCCAATGAGGGTCGCAAGAGGGACCCACGGTCGCGTATTCGAGCGCGACCGCACCAACGGATAATGTCGAACAGGAGGCTGGTGCTGGTCGCGTGGAGGGCAGTGGTAACACCCTTCGCCTGTGGATAGGTACTCCGTTCGACGCATGACCAAGCAAGAAAAAAAAACCCTACTCGGCGAACCAAAATCCAGGAATACCAAGCTCCAAACATGCCCAGCAGTACACGAAAAAAAAGACGATACCCTACGCACGACATTTTCCGAGATCTACGATAGTAGACGCGGGGGGGGGGGTATTCTAAAACCAAGTACAATACATTAAAATCTCTATTTTTTAAGTACTGCGTGGGCTGCTTCAAATCACGTGACTAAGTAGTCTACTCGTACTGTACATAGTGGGTAACGCAGTATGACTAAAACTTTTGCCAGGGTTTCTATTCCAATCCCCAATATGCCAACCCGAGCACGGTAACCTATCACAACCGGATTATAACGTCTTCCTCGCTATCTTTGTGTCAACCTAAACATCGACGACCCATCCTAAGCGTCTTGTTTACCGCTCAGTCGAACGCCACAGTTGTAGCAACATGACGGTTATTAACAGCTCGAACTTGTCGTTCAGGACAAGTGTCTGCTGCTAGCAAAAAAAAACGTTTTCGTGACGGAACCTGCGTGTTCCACAGTCGTCGACGGCGGCTAAATAAGCCACCGCGGCGGGATATAGCGTCGTCTCACAAAGCGAGACACTCACAGCACCACAACCACACCCTTGAACTTAGCAGGAGCCCGGGGCCAGCATCGCTGCACACACGGCTCGGTACATCGACCCGAATCAATAATCAAACAGATAATGCAGCGTGGTTCGTACTACATGCGTTGTAGTCGACGACATCCCCAAGTATCTATGCCGTTACATGTTTCGGTTCGAGTAATAGCATGCATGCCTACACGTCAGTAGCAACCAGTGGAAATGCCGGTAACCCCAGACGCCACAGGGACGTTCTTCTTGTGGCATAACCCCCCTCTCCTTGATAGGGGGTTCCTATTTAACGACGACTTTTTCAGGCAGAAGGCGTGCCTTAACGAAACTTTAGGCTGCCTCACGGGCCCCTATGATTGCGCCTTACGCCAACATGGTCTTTTGAGGCCCAAAACCACGACGTAAGCAACCCATCTGGCTAAACGGGCAATACACACGGTTGTAAGGTTTTCCTTGAATGCTACGGCCTAATGTAAAAACCTTGCTGTATTCCCGCAACCGAACGACTAAAACAGCTGGCCGAACCGGAATCACAAGAGTTCTGGTTCACACAAAACAAAATCAAAACGAAATTTCAGCTTACACGTGGTGGGGGGTGGCCTTCAGGGCACGGAAATATGAGGTGCGACAACTGCACTTGCTGCGATCAGTTGCCACAGTCTGGATGAGTCCCTCCTTGAGGGGGCCGTGATCACGGCAGTGGGAAGGCTGTTTCCGTTTGAGACCACCTCGAATCTTTCCGACAACCCACCACTTTGCACTCTGCTTTAAAGCTGATCACGACACCGTCCAAGAGGTCCATTTATGACGGAGGCATACAGTGGGTGCACGGTCGGTCGCTATACCCCCCAAACGTTGCTTCCTGCACGAGAAGTGCGAGCAACGCTGCTAACGACGTTCACCATGCCTTCCTCAGCATGCTGCTTGCAGCACGCCGCCGTCTTGCTGCCCTCGATGTTGAAAGTTGGTCGCCGCGCGCAGGAGCTATGCAGGCAACTTTTATGACGGACGTTAACCATGCCATCCTCTGCGTGCTGCTTGCAGTACAGTGGTCTCTTGTGGCCTTCGGCATTAAAACTCGGTAGCTTCAAGCAAGACTCATGTGAGCAACTCTTATCACGGACGTTCACCATGCCGTCCCCAGCATGCCGCCTGCAGTACACGGCCGTCCTGCTACCCGCGACATTGAAGGTCGATCGCTTCTTGCACGAGTCGTATGAGCAACGGCTGCTTACGACATCCACCATGCCGTTCCCAGCATGCTGTTTGCAGAACGCCGCCGGCCTGCTACCCTCGACATTGAAAGTCGGTTGGCTCGTGCAGGAGTCATGTGAGCAACGACTGCCCACGACGTTCACCATGCCGTCCTTCGCATGCTGTTTGCAGAATGCCGCCGTCTTGCCCTCGATATTGAAACTCGGTCGCCTCGTGCAGGAGTCGTGCGAGCAACATCTATCACGGACGGTCACCATGCCATCCTCAGCATGCTTCTTACAGTACATCGGCCTCTTGTTGCCCTCGACATTAAAACTGGGTTGCTTCGCGCAGGAGTCGTGTGAACAGCGCTTATCACGGACATTAACCATGCCATCCGCGGCATGCTGCATGCAGTACAATGGCCTCTTGCGGCCTTCGACATTGAAGTTCGGATGCTTCGTGCAGGAGTCATGTAAGCAAATGTTGGTACGGATGCACACCATGCCGTCCTCGGCATGCTGTTCGCAAAACGTCGCTGCGACGCTGCCCTCGACCTTGAAAGTCGGTGGCCTTGTGCAGGAGTCATGTGAGCAACGCTTAGCAAGGACGTTCACCATGCCAGCTTCAGCATGCTCCACGCAGTACAGCGCCGTTTTGCTGCCCTCGATATTGAACGACGGTCGCCTCTTGCAGGAGTCATGTGAGCAATGCTTGGCATTGACGTTCATCATGCCGTCCTCAGCATGCTGTTTGCAGTACACGGCAGTCTTGCGGCCCTTGACATTGAAGGCCGATGGCTTGGTGCAGGAACCATGTGAGCAAAGTTTGTTAGCGAGGCTCACCATGCCGTCCTTAGCATGCCGCTTGCAGTACATGGCCGTCTTGCTGCCCTTGACATTGACCGTCGGCCGCCTTGTGCAGGGGCCGTGAGAGCAGCCCATGACTTGGGCGCCCACCACGTCGCTCTCGGGTTCCTGCTTGACATACACCACCATGTTGCTGCCCTCGGTACTGAGCCTCGGGTTCCTCGGTGAGGAACGCCTCCTTTTCGCAACCGACGGGCGCTGTGTAGATGCCTGGGACAGCCGGGGAGGGAAGGTGGGCACAGCAGGGGTACGTGAAGGTGAGCTGTGCACATTTTCCGTTGGACGCATGCTACGATCGTGGGTACACCTATTACTTGGGAGGCTCCTCACTTGAGGAGCTCTGTACCTTTCCCAAAGACCGAAATCCAGCAAAGATGAAAAGGGCAACCCAATGAAACCCCACACACTGAATCGGTTGTAAAACACAAAACAGGATTCCAACGATATTGGATAGTCCCCTAAAGAGGAGCTCCCTCGGCCATAAACCGTTTGGCCAAAACGTGATACCCCTATCGTAGGGTGCGTCGTCGGTGCACCAGGACTATATCCTGACGAACTTGAGGTTCCCGAAAAGGTGCCTGTTCGTCTGTTTGAGGATCATCTCGTGGTTGGTACGCCCCATGCACCACACGCTGGACAATTGACCACACATGCTACGACAGAGGTGCACCAGCATTTTTCTGAGTCTCATCACTTGAGGAGCTCTGTGCTTCACCCACAAACTGTTTTTTGGGTACACTAAAAGTGCATCCCGATGAACAAACCCATGGCCTAGGTATACAAATAATTCAGATTGCAAACCAAGAACGACATCCCGACGATTTTGGGTTAAGGAGCCCCGTCATTCAGAAACAAAAAACGCCAAAAAGTGCTACCTCTATCGTAGCACGCGTCTGACAATAGGACTATTGTCGAATGTTAATTTCACTATAGAAATTGGCTGCCTATTGTCGCCTGCAATATAATTCAATAGACACGTCACAGGGCTCAAAAGACAAACAGAAACATAGTAACAGCGATCTGTGTTTACCGTCCATCCACATGTGGTGCCACATTTCGGGCATTCATGTTATCTGGACGCGGTTGGTGCCTCGTTGCTCAACCGCGTTGCTCGTATCAACAACTGAAACACTGGACATCTTAGGGGATTTCGAGGATCTGACGACCTAGCTTGGGAATGACGCCGTTCGAAAGACAAATGCTGCGGTAGAGGTGCACCGAAACTTTTTCTGATGCTCCTCACATGAGGAGCTCTATTCCTCCCCCACAAACTGATTTGAGGAAAAAATAAAAGTGCTACCCGAAGAACAATCCCATGGCCTAGGTGTACAACGAAAAGTATTGCCAAAAAACGAACGAAATTCCAACGATTTTGGGTTAAGGATCCCCGTCATTCAGAAAAGGTTTCAGCCAAAACGTGCTACCTCTATCGTAGCACGCGTCGAAAGAAAAAACATTCGTGAGACAGTCACAGATGTATCGATGGTGGTCTTCTTGACGCCCGACGGCTGGACCTCGCTGCTACATACCGGTAAGCAGGACACGCATGCTACAATAGAGGTAGCACTTGGTTGGCTGAATCGTTTTCTGAATGGCGGGGCTCCTTCACCCAAGATCGTCGGAATTTCAAAAGCGTTTTGCAACAATTTCGTTGTATACCTCGGCCATGGGATTGTTCACCGGGTAGAACTTTTATTTTTCGCCAAATCAGTTTTTTGGGAAAGGTATAGAGCTCGTTAAGTGAGAAACCCCAGAAAAACCTAGGTGCTCCCCCATCGTAGCATGGGTCAGAACAGACAGCAGTTTCCCGTCAATCTACGCAGTGTTTGGTACTGGTAGCAGCAGGACGCATGCTACGATAGAGGTGCTCCATTTTTTTTTTTCTGAGGCTCCGCACTTGAGGAGCTCTATACCTCATCCAAAAAAACAGTTTTGGAGAAAATAAAACGGGCTCCCCCATGAACAATGCCATATCCTAGGTTTACAACGAAACACATTTCCAAAAAAAGACCGAAATTCCGACGATTTTGGGGTTAAGGAGCCCCGTCATTCAGAAACATTTTCAGCCAAAAAGTGCTACCTCTATCGTAGCACGCGTCGCAATCACTA
The DNA here is from genome assembly GCA_036873875.1 of Laminaria ephemera. Classification (NCBI taxonomy): domain Eukaryota; class Phaeophyceae; order Laminariales; family Laminariaceae; genus Laminaria; species Laminaria ephemera. The sequence goes on from JAYJMJ010295253.1 coordinate 6,567, forward strand.
TGCGGCGAAACTACAGTAAGACGAGCAAGACCGTTTCAAGAAGGGTCTCGGTTGTCGGTCGTTTGCAGTCAATAATGGCGACATTGGCAACAGCAAGGGGTACCTAGCTGCCATGCCATGCAAACATATCGACCTCCACGAGCCAGCATCAAGGAACATGACTGATAACTGGTCAATATAATGACCCGTATGGTATATCTAGGAGTAGCGTATGTATCTTGCCGAGTTCATGGATGTTGATTGCGCCCACCACGATCACCCCGCTTTCTATCGTCGCTTCTCGTCGGCTCCCACATTTTCTTTCTTCTGCCTCCAGCTTGATCCAGGGAGCGCCGCGTTTGGACATAACACATGGCAACCGAGCTAACCCCGTGGGAATGCTAAACGCGGTTCGCGCCAAGTCTATGGACTAGCACGCCGACCACACTGCCCCACAAGGACACTTCACCAAAACAAAATATCGGCATACAGGGTTTGCGCTGCCGAGGCCCAAGGTTCAGAAAAAGAAGCAAATGTTACTGGGTCACACACAGCACGTACGGGGAAATACCTACGGCGGTCTCAACTACTGTACGACAGCTGAGGCATCGACCACAGTACCTAGAGCACGGTTGTATGATCCTACAACCTCACTTACGACCCATGCTACGGTAGAGGTGCATGATTGTTTTTCCGAGGCTTTTCCTCACATGACGAGTTCTGTAGTACCTCACCCAAAAACTTGGTTTTGACTAAACTAAACGTTCAACCCGATGAACGAACCCATGGCCTAGGTATAAAACGTAGCTCATATTGGAAAACAAGAATGATGTTCCGATGAATTTGGGTTAAGGAGCCCCGTCATTCACAAAGGTTTTTGTCGCCAAAAGTGCTACCTCTTTCGTAGCACGCGTCTTACCAACTCGATCAGGTTACTATGCTCCAGTAAACATGCATCACAACGTATTCCCCACGACCTTCGACAAACAAATCGGAGATCCCATCCTCAACATTCTTCTTGCTGCCCCCCCCCGAATGCCACCGTTTGAGCAACACGGCTAGCTCGACCTGGTCATTCAGCACAGTAGTCCGCTGCTTCCAAAACCATTTGTCATGACGAGAAATGCGTGCTCCATCGTCGCCGCCGACGACCTATTACTCCACAGCCAGGGGAGCTCTCCTTGTGGCACATCCGCCGTCTCTTTGATAGGGAGACCCATATGAACGACGAGATTTTTGGAAGCAAGGCGTGCCCTACCCAAACCTTAGGCTGCTCTATCGGTCCCATGGACTGCGTCTTACGCCGAGATGGGCTTCGAGGCCTCAAAAACAGCGACATAAACAACGCCCCCGGCGAAACGGGCAATGGCCATTTCTTTAAGCCCTTCGCAACTACGCCCAGTTTAAAGGACAAACTGATCGAACCTGATGTCGGACGATTTTTTCAATAGTTAAAAGGGTTAGAATTTTTCGCTTTGAAGGCTAGGGCCTACTGCGCGGGCTATTCTGTATTCCCGCAATCGAACGCTTAAAGGGCTTTAAAGGGCTGGGCGAACCGTACCCATAGATTATGCCGGTTAACAAAAAAACAAAACACAAAGCAAGCATTCAATTTTTACGCCGTGCCAGAGATCCTTAGGGCACGGAAAGACGAAACACGAAAACGCGCCTTGCTGTTATCTGCTGTCACGGTCTAGACGAGCCCCCCTTTGAGGGGGCCGTGTTCGCGGCAGTGGATAGACTGTTTCCCGTCAAGACCCCACTTCGAATATTTCCGACAACCCGCCACCATGCAAGCTGCTCTAAAGATGACCACGTCATCGCCCAAGAGATCGTTCTTATAGCGGGCGCATACAGAGGGTAAACCCGTGGTTAACATACCCCACGACGGTTGCCTCTCGACGCGCAAATATTTATGTGAGCAACGTCTACCAACGACATCCACCATACCCTCCTCGGCACGCTCCTTTTGCAGTACACCCGCATCTTGCTGCCCTCAACATTGAAGATCGGTAGCGTTTAACAGGAGCCATGCGAGCAACGTTTGTCTCGGACGTTTACCATGTTCTCCTTAGCATGCTGCTTGCAGTACACCGCCGCTTTTCTGCCCTGGAAAGCGAAATTCGCCCGTCTCATGCAGCAATCATATGAGCAACCTTTCTTGAGGACGTCAACCATACCGTCTTTAGCGTGTTGCTTGCAACACACTGCCGCCTTGCTGCCCGCGACATTGAAAATCGGTCGCCTATTGCAGGAGTCATGTGCGCAACGCTTCACACCCGCCACAGACTTGTGCCGTGTAGATGCCCGCGGTAGCTGCGAACGGAAGGCGGGCACGGCAGGGGTACTTTTGACGGAGCTGTGCACATGTTCCGTTGCCAGCTGATTCAGCACTTCCAATCCTCTTCCTTGTGCGCGAAACTTGGTCAAGTCCTGTCAACGATTGCAGCGCCATTTACTCCTCCGCGGCAGCTCGTATCGCCTCTTACTGATAGGCGAAAAACACATCCTACGGTAGACGTGCGCCAACCTATTTCTGAGGCTCCTCACTTGAGGAGCTCTATACCTCTCACCCAAAAAACTGATTATGAGAAAACTGAACGTGCAACCCGATGAACAAATCCTATGGCCTAGGAATACCAAAAATATATACTTCGAAGTATATCGCGAAACAAGCATGAAATCCGGGCGATTTTGGGTTAAGAAGCCCCGTCTTTCAGAAAACTTTTTCGGCAAAAAGCGCCACCCCTACGATCGTAGCACGTGTCAGTGTGAGACGCATGCTACGGTATACAGAGGTGCAACATTTTTTGTTCTGAGGCTCGATCACTTGAGCAGCTCTATACCTCACCCAAAAACGTATGGTAAAAGTAAACTGAAAGAGCAACCCGATGATGACCAAACCACCCATGGCCTAGGTATCATTTCACATTGCAAAACAAAGAAATGACATTCCGACGAGTTTAGGCCAAGGAGTCCCGTCCCGTCCTTCAGAACAGATCTTTGCCACGAAGTGCTACCTCTATCGTAGCACGCGAGTTGGATACGCGCTATGACAGATAGAGGTACAGCAGCATTTTTCGGCCAAAATATTTTATGACTCACGGGGGCTCCTCAAGCGAGAAACTACTGTATCTAATATCGGTGGAATAACATTTGTGTGTCACACTACTACTACGGGGGAACACAGTAAATGAGGACCAAATGTGGTCAGTAAACAACAGGGGAAATACATACTGTAGGATTTTTGTGTAAATCGTGGGGTACTGATTACTATGATCCTCCGTAATATTCGTTATGACGCACCTAGGCAATAATGGGGTGACAATCAGGTTGCACTGCCATTTTTCCCAAAATCAGTTTTTGGGTGAGGAAGTAGAGAGCTTCTCAAGTGAGGAGCCTCAGAAAAAACTTGGTGCACTCCTACCGAGGCATGCGTCGGTTGCTGACGAGCGAGTGGCCACCGTGCGAGTCTTTGATGACACGTGCTACGATAGAGGTAGCACTTTCTGTGCTATTTTGTTTTTTTCTGAATGACAGGGCTCCTCCTCAACCCAAAATCGTCGGAAAGTCTTTTTGTTTTTTTGTTTTTTTTCCAATAATTTTCGCTGTATACCTACCTAGGCCATGGGATTCGTTCGTCGGGTAGCACTTTTATTTTCCCCCAAATCAGTTGTTTTTGGGAGAGGTATGGAGCTGCTCAAGTGCGGAGTCTCAGAAAAATAAAAAATCGTGCACCTCTACCGTAGCATGAGTCTTTGATGACGCGTGCTACGATAGAGGTAGCACTTTTTGTGCTATTTTTTTTTTCTGAATGACAGGGCGCTCCTCCTCAACCCAAAATCGTCGGAAAGTCTTTTTGTTTTTTTGTTTTTTTTCCAATAATTTTCGCTGTATACCT
>JAYJMJ010295273.1:0-10444 GCA_036873875.1 Laminaria ephemera
ATCAGGACCCACGATGTACACAAAAACCTATATATTCCACTTTTTTTACTGACCATAATTGGTCCTGATTACTATGGCCCTCCGTAATAGTCGCAGCCCTAGCCGCGACCGCCGGATGAACATCTCTCAAAATTAAGGTATACTGAGGAGATTGTGTGTATACTGTCAATTATTTCGTCGAAGTTGGGCCACGTCGTAAACACTACGCTTGCCTTTGAACTGTTTTTGGAAATAAGTTGGGGAAGTGGTCGGTTGAGGCTGGCGGCGAAAACGCACGCGCGCAGCGCCGCCGATTGCTGAAACATGCCTCCGGCTCTTGTAGGCCTACATTGATGTGTATTGCGGCCGAATACAACACCTGGTACCACATGGTAGTGGAAAGGGATCCGAGAGCATGCGTGGTACGGGTTGGTGAGTCTATATCCAGCAACGTAGCTGGATGCTGGATACTGGACACACAGTCAAACAGACGAGTGGGTCCCTGTGTTCACCTGGCTGGCCCTTAGCGATTTATATAATCGAACTCGCGCGATCTCCCAAACATGTTGGTCAGGAGTTGATGTAATATCCGCTGAAAATGCATAGAGTGGTAATCCAACGTGTACTTAAACTGGTGGACCGGCGTTCTGGGCAATATTTTGGTCAGCCTGCTTCATTTCCCACGTCAACCTGTCCCTGTTGTCCCCTCGTCCGAGTTATGTATCGGGGTGTTATGTATCCAACAATGTACGCGCTCGCCGACAAACTGCGCCCCATGCATACTGCATCCCAACGATGGCTCATGGAGATACGTTGTGTTTCGTGTACACGCAAAATACGCGTACGTTATTCTTTGGATATCGCCACTCTTCGCCAACACCTATATGGACATTTCGCTTCTTGCCAACAAATCACGGTGACTACCATTCAATTCCCGCTGGTTCCTCACACATTCTGGGACATTGACAGACGTTATGTTGCCTCGCCACCCCGACTAATTTGCATGTATGTCCTTTTCTACCACCTTCCTTGTCATGCAGCGGAATCCCACCTAAAACTGCGATGAAGATGCGGGCGGTTTTCGAGCTTCTTACAGTAGTTCTGTGCGCTCAAGCGACCTTCGGCAAGGTGATCACGTGTTCATGATTTCTTTGCGTAGGTCCAACTACGAGCGTAGGCTGTGTGCATATCGCCGGTTTGCAGCATATAGCACGTCGTTTCTACTCGGTCGCTTCTCCGAATATCTTTGAGAAACGCTGGCTCATTTTGACAACAAATATGGTTTATTTCATTTCGCTGGTTGTTCGGTGCCCTGTACCTGGGACCTTGAAAAGTCAATTTCGAGAGGATTCCAAAACGCAGCCAGTATCAGTGTCTGCCATCGTGCGGAACTTGGGGACGTTTCTACCAAGTTCAGGAGAGATTGCAGGGAAACCCGCCGACGAGCCTTAACGTGATACGAAGTATACGAATTAAGTTAGAAAAAAAGACACATTTCGACAACTGATATCTCGGCTACGGCATATTTCCTCCATTTTCCTAACATGTTTGGACGAAGATTTTGTCCGAATTACTACCTGGTATTTGTTCGGGGACTCTCACCTTTGAGCGTCTAAATGCTTCTACCATGCTCACGTCGGGTCGGTTCACTAGCATAAATCATACAACCTATCCGGTGTTTACGTGCCATTTGATCGGCACGCCACACAACTTTTTTAGCGCTCGACCTGCAATGAACTTCATACCTGAACTACATACCTGAACTGCATACCTGAGACTTGCTCTACGGTAGGCGTGCACCTACTCTTTCTGAGGCTCCTCACTTGAGGAGTATATACCCCACCCAAACACAAAATTTGAGAAAAACTGAAAGTGCATCCCGATAAACGACCCCATGGGCTAGGTGACAACGATCAATGTTATTATAAAAAATGGCATTGCGACGATCTTGGGTTATGGAGCCCCGTCATTCAGAAACATTACTCAACCAAAAAGTGATATCGGTGTCGTAACACGTGTCCTGACGCCATCCAACCCTCTACACCTTTCGCCGCCAAACACCAGATCGTTGGTGACCCCCACATGGTAGGTCTGCTGGGCCAGAAGATCGACTGGGCCGGAGTGGACAACGCCTGGTACTGCCTGCTCTCCGACGGGCCCAACTTCCACGTCAACGTTCGCCTCAGCGCTCCCATGCAAGCGGAGTTCCCCAACAGGCAGCTCATCTCCGCGGTCAGCATTGTAACCAACGGCGGTCTAAACTCCCTCTTGGTCTAGGTGAAGAACCCCTACAGCACGGACACCGACGGCTGCCCGAAGGACGTATCGGTACCCTGCTTAGCCGACGGGGGCCTTCGCGTCCTGGTCGACGGGGAGGAGTCCGCTTCTATGCAAGTCCCCACCGAGAACGCCCGCCTGCCGGGGGGTTCGTCCCTCGTCGTGTCCGCCGCAAACCTTCCGGCGGAGTGCCGAACGTTCGGCGGGGGCCGTATTGGGGCCATCAGGTTTGCCGACATGATTTCCGATCAGCGCAGCCTCCGCTCGGGTTTCGTTTCGTTTGACCAGTGGATTCTGCAGCCCGACACCCTCGCGGCTCCGACCTGGTGCGCCAAGTTTCTCGAGGAGGGAGGATCTGCCGGGCTTCTCTCCACGCGCTCCGATCATGCTACCCTACGCGTGGAAACCCCAGCGGCCGCTGTTCGGATCAACGTCGGCGTGAACTACCAGGACCTCGAGACTGCCCCCGACGGGACAGTGCTGGTTCCCGAGCTTGAGTTCTGGCAGACAGACATCGGGTTTGATGGTCTCCAGCTGTCTGGCGACGTCACCGGGCTGGTGGGCGACACCTCGCGCTTTGTTCTCGACGACGAGGGGGTGCCTGTGACCAGCGGCCTCGGTGCCCTGCACGGCCCCGTGGAGAGCTACCGTGTGGCCGGCCCCTTCGCTCGGGACTTCCAGAAGATGCACGGGTAAAGGCACCGGGTATCCTTTTTCGGGGAGTTTGCTGTGTCCATTAACAATGGGGCGTGCGAATATCGATTGTTCAATTCTTCGTGTGGATACGTTCGAACGGCGTTGTTACAGAACCGGCCAAACAGTAGCATATTGAAGCCCGCAGCCGGCTTCGTTCGAAAGGTTAATATCACTCCGGAAGACACTGAAAGACTGCTGCTCTAGCATGCAGTATGCTGTGAAGCCGAGAGAAAGTTGTTGCACATTTCGGTTGGCGTGATTGAACCATGTAGCGTAGTGTTTGGGCGGAGGTGAAGGAGGTCGAGTCCTGCGGAGGTGGGGGGGTCGAGGCATGCATCTGGAGCGGTGGGGACCGTGTCCCCTGCTCGTCATATCAACACCATAGACACCCCCCACTGCTCCACTGGGGATCCAAGGGGTTCTTATTTCTTTTGTTCACCTGCATGGTGGGTGATAGTATTCACGAAGTGCGTGTCTCATTGCCCAATCGTGATGCAGTAGCAGCGCTCTAATGTACCCACTAAGCAGTTTGGGATGAGGGAAGATATTGTGCTAGGTTATGTCAGCCGGTTACGTGTCCAATCGTTTGGTATAACTACTCTAGCAGACAGACGTGCCTGGAGCATGAGGAACAGAACGTTTTGTCCCAGCTTTGGCACTTGCAACCGTCTTTGTAAGATATTTGTACAGGTACGTCGATGGCACATATTGATCGTCGGCACAAGATGCAGCTTACCTACACCATGGCTGTGGGTAGTAGCAGCCACCCGCGGTGTCGCCTGTCGGACAAAGTGTCCCTCACGCCTTTTCTTGTACTTTATATTGCATATTCTGCTTCTGTACTGTATATGCAGGCGTGCGTGGTTTATCTTGCTTCATGGAAGTCAGACTTGCAACGTGGTTCGGACAGCCCACAGGCTAATCTACCCCATCACCTTTGCAGGAATTCAACCGGCGGAGGGCTATGGGACAATTGTGTAACGTAGCACTCGTCTCTTTGTCTTGAATAAAGTAGGAGCGGATGTCGTCTTTAAGTTCGCATGGCCTGAAGGTGGTGTGTGGCTCCAGGTACAAATTACTATAGATTGGCCAGTAGGGTTGATAGGTGTCATCGTAACTCGGATGTTGTTGCTTGTTCGCGCCAACAAGCGTTTCGCCGATGCTGTCACACATCTTCCTGGCTCTCAGTGTGGAATCGCCTATTGTACAGTAGGGAATGAACGATTGGTTAGGAGGAGGGAAAATGCGGGGGGGGGGGGTTGTGAGTAGATCAGGCGGGTCCCCTCGTTGTATCCAACACTTGATTGTACGGTAGACTGTAGCTTTGTCTCACCACGATTGTTTGTGAGTACCCAAGAGAGAGTCCGCCCGTCTACCAGCAGAATGTCGCGCGCGGGCAGGAAAGCTACGCAAGTAGCAGCCCCTGCAAAAAGGTGTAGAGGCGGCTGCTGCTTTGTTTGCTGGGGGTGAGTTCAAGACGTTGGAAACAAGAGTTTGATGTCACGGTATGCGCGGATGAAAATCTGATTAGGATGCTGAAAATCAACATGTTTGCTGTACCACGGTGTATGTACTATCTGGTAGGGATTAGGGCCGCAATGGCGGAGGGGCTATCATTTGGAGCAAACCGATCAATGAGGCATGATGCCGCACGTGGTTTAATTATTACGATCGCGATACTTTCCAAGAAACACGAAAAAATAAAACACCTGGCCGGTTCTGTTTCAATTTATCAAAAGGTTGCAGCCCTAATCCATCCGATGAAAAGGTCAAAACCAGCTGCGTGCGCGGACAGCGGGTCCTACTGCAATTTTGGGCAAGGCTGCGACCCTCACCCCCCCGACCGAATAGGCAAAACCGGCCGCAGCGCGCGCGCTCACACACTTGATCGTCTGCTGGAGGTGCTCGTATCTCGCGAACGAAACAATCTTTCATTTTTGTCACGCAACGCCAACAAGCGAAGGAAAATTGCTGGCAACTTGAGATTGACCTCGGCTAAGTCGGCGAGTCGGCTACGTCGACTGCACGGTTAGAGGTCTCTCGTAATCTCCTGTGCTTTCTATGATTAGCCACGGCCTTGGAACGACGCTGGGGATGCCCTATAGTCGATTCTGATCCGGTCGAGTGAAGATTCGGCTCACACAGCTCACGCCAGTAAAAGTAGATAGTGTCCACCCCTTCTGTACTTTGTTGAAGACGAATATCGTGTGTTGTCCTGTTGTTGGTGTTTTGCCGGCTCAAAACATGTTTTCTCGAAGTGTATCGAGATATCATGATCGTACGTTGAACACACATGGAAATGCTGTCAAGTCGTGATCTGCACAACACATATTGGCAGTAGCAGTATACTTGGTACGAAGTATACATACATTCATGCTCCAGCAGTGTTTTTTGTACGTACTGATACGCACCTTTCGAATTTGTACTATTTTTATATAGCTTTTTAGTATCTACCAGGTACACCAGAGGTGTTTAATGTGCCGGCGCCCGCAGCAAGAGTATGCGAAGCAAGCGACCGAACGCAAAATATCGAAATATGGCTGCTTTGATCAGGCACAACGTCAAATCATAAAAACATTTCTACGTATCATACTACCGGTACGCAGTACATACCAGAAGTTATGCCACGTGGGACAATGCTCACAGGAGCTCACAGCAGATAATCTATACCGCCACCCGTCGTCGCACGACACCGCCCAGACTTAACCATGGACAGCAGGCATATCACCGTAGATGGCCCTTCCTCGCTCGACGACGCAGGACTCCACCTTGCTCGCTGAGCGAGTAAAATATACCTTGTAAGTTGTATCATACTACTGCTGTACTGGACTCGTGACGCTGGATGCCAACACCCACGGGAACAGAGTACTTGTGACATACTTCGTATAGACTACAATATACGAACAGCTATGTTTACCTTCATTGTTTCATACTGATATGATACGGGTGTATAAGTTTGATCCAGGTATTGCCGTCGACAAGATGACAAGTGCGGTCTTGTCAACTATCTAGGAAGAGCGGGCAACAGTAGTACGAGTATCATCATACTGCGCGTCTCGTACACCTACTTCCGTTGTACTTGGGACGCAACAGCGATAATCACATCCCACACGTAATATGATTTCTCTCCAAAAGTCCCGAAGTGGTGCTATGCTCCCAAAGGGGTGTGATATGCTCGTACGATTGGTCTACATCAGGTGCTGGTTTGCCCCGTGAGAGCAGCCGCAATCGCTGTGAAAAACTGCTACAGCTTTGCAAACGGCGTCGAGCATGAGTGGTGTGACTGTTCGATAACAGGCGTTCTGATTCAATCGTGTGTTGGGATAGTGCAGCAGTAGGTGGTCGTATATGGGCTAGGGGCTTGAAGATTTTGCTTGCAGCAAATATGAATTCTAAAAAACGAGCGGATTACGGTGCGCAGTACGGATATCGCAAAGCGGCCTCGCACACGAAGTCTTATGGGGGAGGAGCAACTTCTTCGTGGGGGGGTGGGGGTCCTGAGTGGGAAACACCATAACGCCTGCAACAAAGGATGAAGGCGAGAGAGGTAAGAGGGGCAGAAGACGAAAACACGCTGTTGCCGCCTGGGGCTCACCTGGTGTTTCACATTACTGTTAATTTTGGTAGAAAAGCTTCAACGGAAGTGAACCTATTCTGGCATGGAAGTAAGTTGTACTCGCATGAACGTATACGAAGTATGCTACTTCAATAGGGGCAGAAAATGAAAACACGTTGTTGCCGCCAGGGGCTCACCTGGTGTTTCACATTACTGTTAATTTTGGTAGAAGCTTCCATAGAAGTGAACCTATTCTACCATGGAAGTAAGTTGTACTCCCATGAACGTATATGCTACTTCAATGGAAGTCGGCGGAAGCTTTCGTGGAAGTCTGAACGACATCCATGGAACCTTCTGTTAAAGCTTCCGTCGAAATTCAGCCGCTTCCACAGAAGGTACTGCCACCTGTTGGCTCCTATCTACTTCCTCCATGTAAACTCCCATCTACTGCCATGGAAGCTTTAATATATTCCTATCCAAAAAATCAGAATGTACACATAAACATAGAATTCTACTTCCATGGAAGTACATTCTACTAAGGTATACCTAGTACGTTTTGCTTTCATGATATATTATTTTATTTCCAATTTTTTACAGATACATCCCGTAATTAAATAGGGTGTTTTCAGGCACAACGACGTAAGAGTATATTAGAGCGCAGCGACCTACTGTAAAAGTTTTACAAGCACAGCCACCTAGAACTTTTTCAAGCACGTCGACCTGGAGTCTTTTCCCAGCTCAGCGATGTAGATTCTCCACAATGCTCACCGATCAACCAAAGGCCTTCCATTGGGGTTAGGGGCAGGGCAGGTTTGGGTCATAGAAATAACGTACAAGCCGGTGGGAGTGGAAATGGTTTGTGTAAGAAAATCGGAGTCGATAGAAGGTCGCGAAATTACATGGAGAAACGTGCAAGCCAGTGGAAGAAAATACAGCTCCCAAGAAGCTTCGGTGGAAGTGTCAATGGAGACTTTTACATTAGGTTCCACTGGGAATTTCCATGGAATCTTCCACTTCTATGGAAGATGGAAGCTTCTACTGCTTTGATGGAAGCTTCTATATCTTCCTTTGAAGCTTCCACTACTTACATGACAGTCAATTCTACTTCCGTGGAAAGGTCCATCTGCTTCCAAACGTGGTCTTGTTGCCGCCAAGACGGCCGGTCTCTTAGAATCTTTTCTCTTCAGCTACTTTCGAGCTAGAACCATCCCTCCCCCACACCAGCACTATAGCCATCGTGCATAACACGCATACATAAAAGTAGCATCGGCGCAAATAGCACTGCCGCGTCATCGCATTAAAACTGGAACCACCCTCCGACAAGCATCACTTCATGGTGATCTCTCCCTACTTCAAGAAATTTGCCCCCTTGAACTTCTTGTAATGCTTGACCCAGAGGGCGGGGTCTTTGACGGTGAAAGATACGGATTCCTTCGCCTGGCAGTTTTTCATCCATGCTATAAGGGCAGGAACCTCTATTTCGCTCAGCCCCCACCCCTGAAAAATGCACCAAAAACAGGACGGGCGGGGAGGGCAGGGGGGAGGGGCGATCGCTTCAAGAAATTTCCATGTATGTGCATTGTAGTGCCTCCAGGAAACTCTGGTATTTCACCGGGATGGAAAAGCTATGAGGTACATCTTTTTTGGCTTACGTAGCTCTGGTACCGGGTCGACGAGTTCCACGGATCTTGACCAAACGACGCGCTCGAAACCTTACGCGGTTGCCGACCTGAGCGAACAGCTCCATCTCTACTGCGGGCGCCCTTTCCCCAGCTAAAAGTCAAGCTATGCTCACTTTAAAGGGCTTCAGCGTGGCATCTATCCGCTCGAGGAAGGGGAAGTAGGAGATGTCCGCCAACGTCATGCCCCCGTTCCCCTCCTGCCCGCACAGCCAGCCGCACGCCTCCCCTTCCTCCGCTGCGGTTTTGGCCCACCCGTCCAGCGCTCTTAATTCCTTGACGAACTTCTCGCGCTTGTCCTCCTCTTGCTCCTGCATGGCAGGCAAGCGGGAGAGCAGAGGGCGGCTATCCCTTGTGCTATCAATACTTCAAATTAATCACCCCACGATAATTCAAAGTATTGTGTTCCGAAAAATGTGGACGAAGCTCCAAAGTGGGTGACGGCGAGACGCATGCTAACGATAGAGGTAGCATTTTTCGGCTTTTTTTTTCTGAATGACGGGGCTCCTTAACCCAAAATCGTCGGAATGCCATTCTTGTTTTTGCAATTTGTTTTTTTTGTATACGTAGGCCATAGGTTTGTTCATCGGGTTGCACTTTCATTCTTCTCCAAATCATTTTTTGGGTGAGGTTTAGAGCTCCTAAAGTGAGGAGCCCGAGAAACAAAATAGTGCACCTCTATCGTAGCATGTGTCGCGAGTTGAAAATAACACAAAGGCCGCTACAAACGATAGTAATGAGGTGAAACTGCCCATCCACTTAGCTGTGGTAAAATTGTTAACACGGAGGCGGTAGGTGGGCGGAAATACCGAAAAGGGGGCGTATATCAACCTCTGTACAGTTTCCACTGAACCCACGTTCTCCGACAAACCACTACCTGGTATTTAGAGTTGGATAACGTGTGCAGTGGTCGATGGGTTAAGTCCGTGACCGGAGTGGAGGGGGGGACATCGAGACCAACGCTGAAATAAGAAACTGATAAAACACAGAGACGGCGGACGGCGGTCGACAAGAACAAAACAGAAATTGAAGAAATAAATTACCAGCTACCAAGTAGGTAACTGTCGCGTACGTCAAGTATCTGTTGCATCTATGATATGTGTGTGGTTGTTGTTGTTGTTCTCACATTAACTCATCACCTTAATCTACTGTAGTCCGTGGGCATAACATAAACTCCAAAAGTTCTGGATTGGACAAATGCACCAGGAAAAAGTCTTCCAAACACCACACTAAACTGAGGAAAATCGTACGCATCACCAGGCAATACTTAAAACGTGAAATGAGAGATCAGTGTACGTACGTATACATCAGATGTACACAAACGCTGTACAGCCCGGTCACTCCGCCATGTTCTCGTTGCAGCAAAGTCATATCTGTCCCACCTGGTCATCGTTGCTCAGGTACGTGAAGAAGGCCTTGACTAAGTCGTTGCTGCGTTGCGCAATCATGCGCGCCTTGGCCCCTCCCGCGGGCGATTCGGGCAAAAGGGGAGAAGCGCCTAGCTCCCCCCCCGGGGGAAACGCGTCCGCCAGATACTCGTTTATTACCAGAGACTCATAGATCTGGAAATCGTCGGGGCGGACGAAAACGGAGGAGGGTCGTATCGCGCCCCAAACGTGCGAACAAAGGCGTGCTTTTGCACTCTCATCGCTGCTTAAGCACCGATGCAGAAACCAAGTAACACCCGTTTTTCTTCGTGTGTTTGTGATATGAGATCGGTCCAGAACATCGGGGACGGGTAAAATGCTACGGCCCTCGGGCGTTGTAACCTCTTTGATGCCCCCCTTCGCCCCTGAAAAGAGTAGCTCCCCTTCCCCGCCTTCCCCCTCTCCTATGCACAATGAGACCTGAACTACACAGCGCACGTAATCAGCACCAGCCAACACGCTGGCCTGTGGTCAGCGCTAATCTGTGGTCAACTAACCACTCACCCGAAATATTTATCTCATGCACTACTCAGACATCTATTCGGCGATCGTCGGCTGCCCCGTGTTGACACTGTCGCATCGTTGTGTGGTGGATAACATTTGATGTTTCTAGAATGACAAATATATATCCTTATCCCAAACCGCCAAGCCTCACTCGAGAGTTCTGCTGCTTTAGAAAATGTAAAATGACGTCAAAGTGTACTCGGCTTATGTGCGGATGGGGTGAATGAACGTAAACGCGACGAAACATGGCGGTCGCCCCGGTGGTCAAGTGGTTACCCTCGAAGACTACTAAGGTTGGAGTCACGGGTTCGAATCTCGGTATGGAG
>JAYJMJ010295292.1:0-10442 GCA_036873875.1 Laminaria ephemera
CCCAGTTCCGTCTGAAAATTGTCCAGAAATAGGTCAGGCTCTCACGTCTCCAGCGAGAACTCCAGCCACACAGCAGCAATGGCCCTCAAACTTGGCAGCGAGCACTCTCAGAGCAGTGAAGCATACGGCCTCGAAGGTTTGACGTCATCTCGTGCGCTGTGAGGCAAGGAATCGTCGGCGGCGGTAGGTGCTGTGTGTATGCTCCATTACTCTGAGAGTGGTCGTTGCCAGACGTTTGAGGGCCGTTGATGCTGTGTGGTTGGAGCTCTCGCTCGGGGCGTGAGGGCTGATCCAGCTCTGCATCGACGTTTTTTTTCACCTGCACCAAAAATACCAAACAGAACACCACAGTTCCGCGTGGAAAGCGTTGACACAGAACCGGGTCAGGTTCTCACGTCTCGAGCGAGAACTCCAACCACACAGTATCAGCGGCCGTCAAACTTGGCGGCGAGGGCTCTCAGAGCAATGCAGTACCCAACCTTGGAAGATTTGGTATGATCCGTCCTCTGTGAGGCGAGGCATCATTGGCGGTAGTTTGCGTGCGGAAAGCACAGGTTTTGTTTCGTTTTGGCCTCGTACCTGGAAATTACTCATGCCTACGGACGGCACAGCTCGCGGATTTTTACACGATGAAGGATTCCGCCCAAAATCAACGGTTTCCGTCTCCCGCAAGACTCGGGATTTAGACGTTCAGGAATGTGATAATTACAATTTCGTATGCTGGAACTTAGGCTAGGGTGTGAAGCTATGGGCGATGCCACTACAACTCAAGCTGCTCTTCTCCTTGCCCCCGGTACCCGTCCCGTCGACCGTCCTCCTTATCGTACCAACCCGCGCACGTCCGCTGTCATGGCCAGGTGAGTTCAAGACATGCTTGCATGGGATATTGTAGAAGAGCGCCCCAGTCTGTGGGGGAGTCCGTGCGCCATCGCTGCGAACAAGAACCGAAGTTCCCGTTTTTGTGTCGACAACAAAATACACGACGCCTACTACTGTAGTTTGAGGACACGTGCTATGATAGAGGTAGCACGTTTTACCTGAAACGTTTTCTGAATGACGGGGCTCCTTAACCCCAAATCGTCGGAATTTCATTATTTATTTTTTTGTAATATTTTTCGTTGTATACCTTACGAGGCCATGGGATTGTTCATCCCGGTAACACTTTTGTTTTTGCACAAATTGGTTTCCGGGAGAGGTGTAGAACTCCTCAAGCGAGGAGCTTCAGAAAAAATGGGTGCGCTTTTACCTTTGTAGCGTGTGTCTGAGACCGGGTAATAAGAAAGGCAGGCTGATATTTACAGGAACATGAAAAGAATTCGGGGGCCGTTATACTGAAGATCGTACTGTAGTGTGGAGCGCATCATCTCCCAAAGAAGAAACACGGCCTCTCGGTCAGTATTTCTGTTTCTTTATAGGTGCGTTGTACTGTACCGCAACACCCTCAACCGCCATATCGTCTGCAAGAGCTGGCAATCTTCCAGATTTGGAATCCTGTCTGGATGCTGTCGGTGGCACCAATGTTCAACAGCGTCGCTGGCATCCTCAGCGCGTTCTGCTAACTTTCTTGTCGAGGATGACCACGTCGAGCGCACGGCCTTCGTTACTTTTAACGGCAAGTACTGTTTTAGGAGAACGCCTTTTGGAGCATGTAACGCCCCCTGGGTCTTTCAGTACATGACGTCTATGTCTCTTGGCCACCTTGGTCCAGACTCCATATTGCGCGTTCATACGTGGACTATAAAATATGTCTCAGTTACACATGTGTGAAGCGCACCTCAACTCTCTCGAGAAAATGTTTGCGGCGTTGCAGGCAGCAGGCTTAACTCTCAGACCGTCGAAAATCCACTTCGGCCGAGGCGAAAAAAACAGTATCGGTCATTTAATTTTCTGCTGACGGCGTCTCTGTCCGCACCGACCGTATAAAAACCATTCGTTAGCTGCCCACTCCAACATGCATCAAACATCTCCGTTCAGTTTTAGGCATGGCCGATTGTTTCGGCATTTTGTGAAGGCTCATGATGAAATCATAGCACCGCTAGTCGAAGTTACTCACGCGTTAATATTTTTGTGACTAGACGCCGTTTCGCATGGGCATGAGGTCCGGCGCAGGACGCCGTATTCCCACGCGTCAAACAGACCAAGACTGCGGTACGGGAGATACCCCCCTCTTCGCTACCGACTTTAGGCCGCTCGCGCGAATACCTCTGTACCTCGCTCAAAAACGGAGTTTCGAATATTGTGTTGGCACAGAGCAACTCCACGGCGGTGCATACCGTGAAACCGAAAACACCTGAAAGCTTAACCCTGTCACTACTGAAAAAACGATCCCACACTAATTCCAAGTAGTATGTCCGACGCGTGCTACGATAGAGGTATCACTTTTTGGCTTTTTTTTTTTTTCTGAATGACGGGGCTCCTTAACCCAAAATCGTCGAAATGTCATTCTTGTTTTGCAATATTGAATGCTTTGTAAACCTCGGCCACGGATTTGTTCATCGGGTTGCACTTTCAGCTTACTCAAAATCATTTTTTGGGTGAGAGGTATAGAGCTCCTCAAGTGAGGAGCCTCAGAAAAAAAAAGAAGTGTACCTCTACCGTACCATGCGTCGTCTGAAAAAACGACTCGACACTAATTCCAAGTAGTATGTCGTCCCCAAACACGTGGGTACAGTCCTGAAGGCGTTGAGGCTGAAAAGAAACAGGGTAGCCACTCTCGCGTGTGGCTCGGAGCCGATTGAAACTGAGGACCTAAAAGTGACCTCTTTACCGTTAGAGTTGGTCAGCGCGTGTTCTCCCTCTGCCTCAGCCGTACACGTCCCTGATTTGTTGAGGGGTTTTGCGGTCCGTACCGAGTCTTAAACTTCCCTGACTTGTTTAGAGCTTTAGTGGTCCATACCGAATCTTGCTTTTCTCTGATTGGTTTTAGGCGTTTTGTCGTCCGTACGGATGCGTCCGAAGCTGGAGCAGGTGCAGCCGTCGCCCAACCTTCTAGAGGTGCATCCGACCCGTTCTACAACAGGGGTAGCACGTTTTGGCTATATATATTTTTTCTGAATGACGGGGCGCCTTAACCCCAAATTGTCGGAATTTCTTCTCTTTTTTGGCAATAATTTGCGTTCTATACCTAGGCCAGGGGATTCTTCATCGGGTAGCACTTCTATTTTTGCCGAAATGAGTTGTTGGGAGAGGTATAGAGCTCCTTCAGTGAGGAAGGAGCCTCAGAAAAAAAATCACGCACCTCTACCGTACCATGTGTCATGAACAAAAAAATATCATGTTCAGGCTGTTCAAGGGTCATGACCCGGCCCGCGGGTCGGGTCAGAATGTTTTCAAAACCTCGCGGGTTGAGTCGGGTCGGTTCAGGAGGTGTTCGTAACCTCATGTATCGGATCGGGTCGCGTCAGGAGTTTTTCAGGTCTCACGGGTCTGATCGGGTCACCTTGATCCGATCCGACCGGCAGGAAGTGATCCGACCCATGAAAATCTCTCAATGTAATCGAGATCACGGCGCTCCTGGAGGCACTTCAAGTTAAACCGCCGCCGCAAATGTGAAGCACGCTACCGCCGGCGATGACGACGACCGCAAAAAAGACATCAGAAGGCGCGCGTGAGGGTTGTCTACAAGACCTGCTGCCGCGATGGGTAAACTGTTGTGGCCTGTGAAGAGACATGCTATGATAAGGCTGTACCATACTCTAATTTTCCGAGGGTCCTTCCTCACTTGAGGAGCTCTCTAGCCCACCCGATGAACACTTCTACGACCTAGGGGTGCATGCTACGGTACAGGCACACCCATTTCTTTTCTGAGGCTCCTCACTTGAGGAGCTCTATACCTCTCCAAAAACTGATTTGGGGGAAACATGTAAATACTACGTACCTGATGAACAGTCCCCTGACCTAGTTATACAACGAAAATTATTGCAACCCCCCCCCCCCCCGAAATTCCGACGATTTTGGGTTAAGGAGCCCCGTCATTCAGAAAACGTTTCTGCCAAAACGTGGTACCTCTATCGCAGCACGCGTCTAGGCATCCAACGAAAAATATTGTGAAAACACGAATCGTGCTCCAACGATATTGGGTAGTAGCTCAAAACGTTGAGGAGCGCAGTCAGTCAGATCTGTTTTTAGCCAATAAGTGCCACCCCTGTTACCGCAGCACACATCTGAATTCGTTTATATGTCTGATTTGTTTATTTTGTCCATCCCATCTATTGCCATCGGACACATTCTACGACAAAGGTGCACCAGTTTTTTTTTCTGAGTCTCCTCACTTGAGGAGCTCTGTATTTCACCCACAAACTGATTTTGTGTAATCTAAAAGTGCAACCCGATGAACGAACCCATGGCCTAGGTATGAAAAAAAAAGTCAGATTGCAAAACAAGAATGACACCCCGACGATTTTGGGTTAAGACAGCCCCGTTATTCAGAAACAAAAACTCCAAAAAGCGCTACCTCTATCGTAGCACGCGTCATCGCCCTACTTCTCCCCGGCTCTCTCCCTTTCGTGACTCTGAGCCGGAGTCACATAGCGTGTGCGCTCCTCCCCCCTCCCCACTACGGTAGGTGGGCAGCTGTGTGATGTGCTCGTATCCTCATTACGATTAGTTACCCGACATGTTTACCGTCAATCTTCCGCCGTCTTGCATTCACCACGGTTATCGGCATAGTACCGCGTTTGCCGTCGAGGTCGTGCAACTATCGTCATACTTCATACTACGGTAGACGACACATGCTACTAATAGTACGGTAGAGGTGCCCCCTTTTGTTTCTGAGGCTCCTCACCTCAGGAGCTCTGTACTTCACCCACACACCGCGGTTTTGAGTAGACTGAAAGTGCAACCCGACGAACAAACTCGTGCCCACTAGGTATGCAAACAATTCATATCGCAAAAACAAGAATGACATCCCGACGATTTTGGGCTAAGGAGCCCCGTCATCCAGAAACAAAAAAGTCCAAATGTGCTATCTCTATCGCCATACTACAGTAGACACATACTACGGTACAACGGTAGGGGGACACCTCACTTTTTCTGAGACTACCCACAGTAGTAGTAGTGACTGGTGCAACGGTATAGGAGGGGTGTTATACTATCATTTTCACTTCCTCGTTTAGGCCACTGGGTCAAGGGACCTCATGTACCTCTCTCAAAATAAGAGTTTATCGGTTTTGTTTGGCGCAGCGCGTAGCAAACAATCCCAAATAGCGAAGACAAAAAAATATACCAGTAGGGTAGTCGTTCTTCAGAGTGGCTCTGATCGGCTGATATAAAACGACCTAAATGTGCCTCCCCTGCCGTAGCCCCAGTCTTATGAGCCGCTCTACATCTCACCCAACACCCAGTTTTAGGAAAAACATGAAGAAAGCGCAACCCGATCAATAAGGCCATGGCCTAGGTATACAATCATTTACAATGCGAAACAAAAAATGATATTCCAACGATTTTGGGTTAAGGAACCCCGTCATTCAGAAAACAGAAAAAATTTTAGCAAAAAAATTGCTACCCCTGTCGCACACGCATCTACGGTTAATTGCCGTCGTCTCTATTCCCGACCAATTTTTACCGAGGTGTTTTGGTACCAAAACAGTTACCGTTCGAATTCCGCATTCATTTATTTCCGACCCGACATTTACCTACGGGGGTGTCTAGCTGCCGAACAAACTTACCGTTGAACTACCGAGGTGCCCCGTTACCGATGAATAACGCTTTTAATGTCCAATTACCGCCGTCTTGCAATACCGACCCGACCATTGCCGAGGTGTCTTGTTACCGAACACTTTATTCGTTAATTTCCCGTCGTCTGCATTGCCGACCAAGTATTACCGAGGTGTATCGTTACCGATCAAAGTTACCGTCCAAGTTCTGCCGTCATTAAATACCGACCCGTGTCTAGTTACCAAACAAGCTTACCGTTAAATTACCGAGGTACCCCGATACCGAGCACGGTTAAAGTCCATTTAACGCCGTCTTGCATTACCGACCCGACCATTCCCGAGGTGTCTTGTTACCGAACAAATATACCGCTAAATTACAGCGGTCTTTTCCATGACCGACCGATTGGTTACTGTCTCAAATATTAGCGAGGAATCCTTTGGTAAATCCGATGGAACTGAAAAAAACAGCCTTCGTTCGTGCTTGGATCAAACCTGCCTTATACCCAACACCCGACTCTCTCTGTCGTGCATCGGCTCTGATCACGCTACACGACATCGGTGGAGCCCTGCTAACTGACTACATGCTGTAAACCCCGCCAGGCCTCGAAGCACGCAACGAATGTCCCACGATGATCTACCAAAAAATTCAAATAGCAAACCAGGGATGATGTACGTTACCCCAACTTTGCCGCAACTATTGCCGGTAACACAAGAATAACACACACAGACGTTGGATTTTGGTACCGCTGTTACCGCAGGGAAACAATCGCCGTTGTATTTTTTTTGCCACAAGGGACACACGTTTGTTGTCCCCCCTAGGGGATGCATGTGTGTCGCCCCCCCTCGGTTCCATACACGTAAGCAGGCATGCGTTTACCTGTGAATGGTCTCAAACATACCGTTACTGCAGTTAAAAACCCGAACGAGACAGCTAGTCCACCTGCAGTAGTTTTTCAAGCCTCAAGAAGAAAACGATCAGGAAATGCAGACACTTAAGTATCTGCTCAACAACTTTGAACAGACCATCAGTTGTGCCAGGTTGTGCCCTCGGAATCGACCTTCGGAGTGGCGAACGTACACACAAAACGTACACTTTCCACCGAACAATACGCCCAATAGGGGCGGCGGTAAACTGTACGATATTGACGACGTACTATGCATCCTACGACGATGCGCACGAACCCTTAGTAGGCTCCGCGATATAACCCTCGGCGACAGGGTTGCTCCATGCGTGGTCAGCGACGGAGAGCTTTCCACCACCGCCGTGGACGCCGCGGTGAATGTGGACATATCAATCGCCGGGTCCATCCTCTTGGTTGCCTGGTGTGGCACTGCTCGCTGGCCCCGGAATGTGAGAACATAGCTCGCTGTTCGCCTCGGTACCTGAGGTTTTCATTGAGTATGTAGGCGGGAAGGCAGCACCATAGAGGGACCACTACTGTATTACTATTACGGAGGACCATCATAGTAATCAGGACCTACGATACACACAAAAAATATATATATTCCCCTATTTTTACTAACTATATTTGGTCCTAATTACTATGTACCCCCGAAATAGTATATTTTCCATGATGATGTGCTCGAACCCTTAGTAGGCTCTGCAATGTACACACCTCGGCCTCAGGATTGTTCCGTGCACGTTCAGCGACTGAGAGCTTCCCTCCCCCGCCCTGGATCTCGCGGTGAATGTGGACATGCCCCTCGCCGGGTCCATCCTCCTGGTCGCCGGGTGTGGCGCTGTACGCTGGCCCTGGAATGTGAGATCATAATTCATTGTTCGCCTCAGTGTCTGAGGTGTTTATTGAATTGGCGCGAAGTCGGCGTATTAATTGTGGGTAGGCGCGCGAGAGAGTTGTGCGGTGTAGAAAGAGCGGCGGGCCAGTCAGAGGAAGGATCATCGTGTGTTTTAGTCGTTCTAGCCCCTGCGACATGCTCCCGTGATTGGTTCCTCTCAAAGCACGATCTTAACGTTTTTGTTGTCCTGAGGTATGGCCGTGCCGTGGAATGATTGCTGGTCTACAGTCCGAAGGAGGACTCGTCATCAAGCACCTGTCGATATTGTACACAAAGAAATGTTTGTTGTGCGGGGCTCGACACACTCTGACACTCCGACCACGTGGCGGGAGCGTTGGGGTTCTGATAAGTACGGTGGACCGCAGCGATGCTCGGGCGGACACCAATGTATATAACTCAGTAATATTATTTTGTTTGCCGTCTGAACATGTGCAGAATGAGCCCAAATAAACGACGAAGAAACAGAAAACGAAGACCACTATTATTATCAATACAATTAAACACGTATATGTATGACAACCAAAACGACGCGTGCTGCGATAGAGGCAGCACTTCTTGGCTGAAACGTTTTCTGAATGACGGGGCTCCTTCACCCAAAATCGTCAGAATTTCGTTTTTTTTTTTTTCGCAAATAGTTTTCGTTGTAATACCTCGGCCATGGGATTGTCCATCGGGTATATACCCGTGTTTGAGACGGGTATATAGAGCTTCTCAAGTGAGTAGCTTCAGAAAAAAAATGGATGCACCGATGCCGTAGCATGTGTCTTTTTTTTTCAGTGACGCGTGCTACGATAGAGGTAGCAATTTTTGGAGTTTTTGTTTCTGAACGACGGTGCTCCTTAACCCAAAATCGCCGGAATGTGTGTTCTTTTTTTTTCAATCTGAATTTTTTTGTATACCTAAAGCCTTGGGTTTGTTCATTGGGTTGCACTTTCAGTTTTTACTCAATATCATTTTTTGGGTGAGGTTTGAGAGCTCCTCAAGTGAGGAGCCTCAGAAAAAAAAACTGGTGCACCTCTATCGTGGCACGTGTGACGCGTGCTACGGTAGAGGTAGCACTTTTTGGATTTTTTGTTTCTGACTGACGGCGCTCCTTAACCCAAAATCGCCCCGAACGTCGGTTTCTTCTTTTTTTTTTCAATCTGAATTTTTGTATACCTAAGCCATGGGTTTGTACATCGGGTTGCACCTTCAGGTTTTTCTCAAAATCGGTTTTCGGGTGAGGTTTAGAGCTCCTCAAGTGAAGACAGAGCCTCAGAAAAAAACTGGTGCACCTTTATCGTAGAACGTGTCCGAGACGGTGTCTGTATGACGGGGGCTCCTTTAACCCAAAATCGTCGAGATTTCATTCTTTTTTTTTACCTAGGACGCGTGCCACGATAGAGGTAGCTTTTTTTGGCGTTTTTGTTTCTGAATGACGGGGCCTGCTTCATCCGAATTCGTCGATATGTCATTCTTGTTTTTGCAAAATCAGGTTTTTTGTATACCTAGGCCATGGGTTTGTTCATCGGGTTGCACTTGTAGTTTTGACTCAAAACCAGTTGGTGGGTGAAGTACAGATCTCCTCAAAAGTGAGGATCCTCAGAAAATAACTGGTGCACCTCTATCCTAGCGTGTGTCCTACAGTAGGTCATTTGATTGGTCATCGGGTGGTACTTTTAGTCTTCCCCAAATCAGTTTTGGGCAGGAGAATAGAGCTCCTCACGTGAGGAGCCTCATAAATATAATGCTGCACCTCTGCATAGCATGTGTCTCATACCTGGTACTGGTACTAATATTTCAACATGTCATTAATTTCCATGTTCGAGGCAGACGATACACAAACAATCCTCCTATAACAGTTGGTCTAATAACGATAATCGGAGGGAGGGGGGTACTCATTTCATGCATAGCCGTAGTCTTCAGACCATATTGGGGGGGAGGGGGGGGCGGGTACTACACCTGATTGTTTAGGTCACACTCGGGTACATACCCGGGAACCTTCAGAGTTTATACCCTACAGTAGGGTATGTATTCTATAATACCCGGGTACCACAGTTGATGGTTTAGATCATACTCGGGTAGATATCCGGGTACCCCTAGAGTATATACCCTACAGTAAATTATTTACTCTGGGGTACCCGGGTACCACATCGGGTTGTTTAGGTCATACTCGGGTACCCCCAGGGTACATACCCTACAGCAGAATATATGCTTTGGGACACCCGGGTACCACACCTGATTGTTTACGTCATACTCGGGGTAGATACCCGTGCACCCCAAGAGTATATACCCTACGGTAGATTGTATACTCTGGGGTACCCGGGTACCACATCTGATTGCTTTGGTCATACTCGTGTAGATACCCGGGTACCCTCAAGGTAAATACCACACAAAAACACATCCACCCTTGGAATTCTGTAATTTTTCAGCAAAAATCACGGCGGCAAGGTCAGACGAACGAATAATGTTTAGGCGATTCACAAGCACAGCATATCGTTGAAAAGCGCGACGTTATCAAAGAAACCATGCTATGGTAGGGGTGACCTGTGACCAAGTGCTCCTGAGGCTCGTCGCTTGAGGAGCTCTATATGCCTTCTCGCCCAAAAAATGATTTTCAGAAGAAAGAAAGTGCAACCCGACGAGACAATCTCTCTCGCGGCCGAGGTATACAATGATATCATTGCAAATGCAGAAATCGACAGGTATTCCAACGATATTGGGTAGTTCGGTCGAAAAAAAGCAGTCGTAGCCTTTACGGTGACAAATCGTACCAGATAAAAGCATTTTTTTTGTTTGGATTTTTGAGGTCCGCACATTTTTTCTCAGTTTTTTTTTCCAAAACGCGCGGCGAAGCCGCGCTCAGGTATGAGCCTTAGCCTGGGATAGGGTTGGGGTTAAGGTTGGGGTTAGGTCGCTGGGTTTGTTTTCCCTTTTGAGTATATCACGTCTCGACCTTACGAGAGGAGGCGTCTTAGCCTCATTTACGAGGTGTGGGGGTATATCTATAGT
>JAYJMJ010295317.1:0-10441 GCA_036873875.1 Laminaria ephemera
CGGAGAGATTCGAACCTGCAACTTAGTCGTCAGAAGGTTTACGAGGTTACCAACTGAGCCACTGGGGACGCCAGTGAGTAGAGCTCCTTGAGCCCCAGAAACAACATGGTGCACCTCTACCTTGGTAGCATGGGTGTTCAAGTAACCCAACCCCAGGCGTAACCCTAAATCTAATCCCATCCCTTCTTTGCGTGAGCTTAACCCTTCGTTGGGTGACTCGAGTTCAGTAGGGGCAGCCGCACAGCCCCGCATCAAGCTTTGGTGGCGTTTGTCCTAAAACGAACGGACATCCGAACATCCTGCTTCAGCCAATAAGACCGCACCGACAGACAGGAAGGCTTTTGCCGTTATGTCTTTCATATTTTTTCGAGGGTGTATTCGGTAGGGCAGACACCAAATTTCCCGGCTATATTGGCTGGAGTGCCCAGTAATACACCCAACAACAGAATTGGCGGATCGTTTCGTCTATTGTATCCATCGACTGTACAAGTCGGGACGCTGTCGTCCTTCGTTCGGACGCACGCGTGCTACTATAGGGGTAGACCGTTTTTTGGCAAAAACATTCCTGACTGACGGGGTTCTTCAACCTAATATCTACATTCCCCAATATCGTTTGAATTCTACGTCTGTTTTAGGAGATTACTCTAGGTCATGGGGTTGTCATTCGCATTGGAATGTTCTGTTTCCTCAAGATCAGTTTTTGGTTGAGGCGTAGAGTTCCTCAAGCGAGGAACCTCAGAAAAAAATGGGTGCACGTTTATTGTAGCATGCTTTTTTGGCGAGTAGCCACGACTGGTGCTACAGTAGGGGGGTATAGGTCTATTTTTTCCAGCCGATCATATCCACTCGGACGAGTGAACACCCTACGTTCGTGCAGTCTTAACGCGTGCTACGGTAGAGGTGCACCGTTTTTTGTTTTTTTAGGCTCCTCACTTGGGGAGTTCTATACACCACCCAAACACTGATTTGGAGATAATTAATGTGCGCCCCCCGCTGAAAAATCCTATGGCCTAGGTGTACAACGAAACATATGGCAAAAAATTGAAAAAAACCCGATGGTTTTGGGTTGAGCCCCGTTTTTCAGAAAACGTTTCAGCCACAAAGCGCTACCTCTATCGGTGCGTGCTTCGATAGAGGTATCACTTTTTGGCAAGCATTTTTTGTGAATAACGGGGCTCCTTAACCCAAAATCGTCGGAATGCCATTCTTGTTTTGCCATGTTAAAAGCTTTTATACTTATGTCATGGCTTTGGTAATCGGTTGCACTTTCAGTTTACTCGAATTTTTTTTTGGGGGGTGCATAGAATTCATGTGACGAGGCTCAGAAAGAAACTTTGCCGTAGCATGTCTCTATCGTAGCGCGCGGCTCTTAAGCGTTTGTGTTTTTTTTTCGCGATATGCACCACCTTTGGTTTCTTTGTTACGCTGCGCTAATAAATAAAAAAATCAAGTTTTTGGAGAGGGACAATGATTCACTTGCCCGTAGGTCCTAATCGCCGAAGTGAAAATGCGGGTAACCCTTCTACAGTACGAGTATCACTACTGGAATTGTGTAGAGTTTACCGCAGAGATGCTACAGTTGCGATGGCGGTTCAGACTCAAGCCCCGGTAACGTCGTTAACCCCTCTAGGCCTGCACTCATTGCCATTGGGGGGAAGTACAGTATTCGGAAGTGGCGTAGGCCCATTTTTGCTGCAGTACAAGTTATTGATATCAAGGCCATTTGTTGATGTGCTGGCATTGGCTCATCGCCACAATCACGTCCGTGGTCACAGGACATGACCCAGTAGCCCTGGAGTGGAAACATACCTCAGGAAAAAAACATGTCACAGCAGTGTCTCCCTCTAAGAAGTTCATATTTTTCGTGCGCGTAATGGTTGCAGGCTGAACATCTTTGTATCACCCTGTTGACCCTGGTACTAATTAGCACTGAGGGGAGTAACCGACTTATATCCTTCATGGGGACATACACACCCCGTAACACGCGCGATCGGAGTACATGACACATAGCTTGCAAATATGAGTTTCGACGAAATCCTCGAACTCACGGCTGTAGTGCTTTTTTGTTTTGTTTGTAGAACACACACCACAAGTGATGTATATTTATCACGTGTCATTTATTCTGTACCCGACAAGTTGTTTTTTTCAATTGCCGCCAAGTATTTGTTGTCCTCTCTTTCTTTTGCCCACTGATGAGTATCTCCTACTGATGAGCAGCGCCTGAGGCGATGTCGGTGCTGCCCTCGGCTGTCTCTAATGGCTGGCCTCAACGCCCAATTGTTTTTCCTTGGGATACAACTTTTCCATCTGGTTTTCTTTTCTTTTTTTCAATTCATTTTCGGGAAAAAGTGTTCGCTCGTTTGCTGACTTTGGTTGTTTCGCACGGCTTCCACGTGGTCGTGGTCGTACCTATTACATATATAGCTGGTATATAATACGAGATGCCCCTTCGGGATGTGGTTGGCTTGGAATCCCCGTGTCGAAAGTTGAAAAGACGAATGCTACGGTAGAGGTGCACCATTTTTTTCTGAGGCTCCTCACTTCTTGAGGAGCTCTGTACCTCAGGATCTGTATACCTCACCCAAAAACTTGGTTTGAGTAAACTAAAAATGCGACCCAATGACCAAACTCATGGCCTAGGTATAAAAAATATTCATATCGCAAAACAAGAATGACATTCCGACGAGTTTGGAGCCGCGTCATTCAGAAAATAGTTTTGCCTAAATTGCTACCTCTATCGTAACACGCGTCAAAAAGGGGCAAAAAATCATGAAACCTAAATAGTACCTGGTACATTTTTAGCCACCGCGCAAGTAACCCGGCAAGTAACACCGACCAGCCCAAACGAGTGTACCTGGGTTAGTTTAGTCTATACAATAAATTTGAACTTGGAGTGACTTGTGTTGGAGCTGTGAGTGGGCACGACAGAAGTCACCAACTAGAATTAGTCGTTCCAATGCTTACTCAATTCCCGGAGAGACGCCGACTATCCGACGTACCAGGGTACTTTATTGGGTTGCCATGGTTGAAGGGATTATTGTTTAATGTAAAACACATGCTTTTTGTTTGTGAGCGGGGCCCCGTCTGCCAGGTGGAACAAAGTTTGCTCGCTTTACATACCTGGGTCAAGTCGGCAAGTCGGCTGGCTCCAGCTGGATTTTCAAGCCGACCTGCCGGATAAAGTCAGTTAGTTGGCTGACGGCACCACTCGTTAATCATTTCTCTTGAGTTCCTGCCGAATCACAGTTCACATGATTTTTGTGTCACAAAATACGTTCCCACTTTTGGACAAGCCGTGGTCACAGGTGTCGTCCATTTCTTCCCCCGGTACGTACGTTTGTGTGTGTGTCCTTCACATTAAACAGTTATTTCCACCCATTTCCGCGCTTCATTGTCATGGCGAAGGGTTCAGCATTCCTACTGCTTGTCGGTTGGCATCGAATGCTGCCAAACCGCGCTCTCGCACTTTTTGCGGAGAGACGGGTGCTGCCATAGAGGTAGCACTTTTTGCTAGAATGTTTTCTGAATGACAGGGCTCTTCAACCCAAAATCGTCAGATTTTTTTGTGTTTTTGCAGTAATTTTCGTAATATACCTAGGCCATGGGACTGTTCATCGAGTAGCAGTTTTGAACTTTGCCCAAATCAGTTTTTGGGAGAGGCATAGAGCTCCGCTAAGTGAGGAGCCTCAGAAAGAAAAGGTGCACCTCTACTGTACCTTGCTCTCGCACTTACGGAGACGGAAGAACACTTAGTAAAGTCCTGTTCATGAACACGCCAGCCCAGATTCTAACGTTAGCACGAAGGTGTTGTAAAGTTTTGCTTTTTGGGTTGTGTGCCACCAAGTATCCGGTACGGGTAAGAGTTACTACAGTAAGTCTCCGTCTTATTGAATTGCCATGAGCCAATTATCGTCAGCGTGACCGAGATTGTGACGTTTGAATATAAAATTGAAAATACACTACAGCTGTGAGATCGAGGATTTTGTCGAAGCTCATATTTGCAAGCTGTGTGATACTCCGATCGTGCGTGCTATGGGGGGTGTATGCCCTCATGAAGAATGTGGGTCGATGAATCCCCTTCTGCTATATAGCCAGTACCAGGGTCAACAGGGTGATACAAAGACGTTGAGCCTCCAATCGTTCGGGGCACGAACACTATATAACCAGTTTTCACGGGGACAATATCTGGTGGCTTTTATATATGGTCAACCGATCCCGTCAGTTGGGGAGACCAACTGTTAGAAATGCTTCCGCTACCGTAGCACGAATTAACGAAGAAATCAAACTTGTACGGGGAAACTAAACGCGAAAGGGGAAAAACTTGACGTAACAATCGTCTGGAGCCGCCTATGCAGGCCATCTAAAGAAACGTGTAGCTTACAGTATGGAAAAAACGAAGTTTTGTTTGTACGACGTGTGGTTCCAGTATTACGAGAAGGAGATTTGGATAAGACACCCCAAACCCTAACCCTAATCCTAACCCAAACCCTAACCCCAATCTCGGGCCGACCTGTATGGAAGTTGTCCGGAGGAAATCAGGCAAAAAAAAAAAATGGGGAAAAAAAAATGTCGACAATATTATTATTCATACGTATATTTTTTGGCCATTTCCATCCTAAACACGATACACTTATTCACGGGCGCCGCATATACTGACCGTGTGCTTCGTAATTTATCATTGAATATGGTAATATATGTGCGACCCTTACCGTAACACGCGTTAACCAACGCAACAAAATTTCTACGGAGGATCTGCACGCGGTGGGTAAAAAAAATATTATCGGAAAAAATGTCGACCATATTGTATATTATCGATACGTACATTTTTTGACCATTTCCATCCTGCACACGATACACTTATTCATAGGCACCGCATATACTACTGAGCTTGTGCTTCGTAATTAATCTTTGAATATGGTATATATGCCGGTCGCCCCGGTGGTCAAGTGGTTAACCTTGAAGACTACTAAGGTTGGATTCACGGGTTCGAATCTCGGTATGGAGATTTCTTTTTCTGAGACACTAACTGCCGAGAGCGCTTTATAGCGTGGGTAAGCACAATTCGACACGAGTCGACGAGGGAAAAAAGTGCTGAATTCTTCTCGAGATAACAATGAAGGCGCTTACCGTAGTGGGGAGGAGGGGGAAAAGAGCCTGCTAAGTGACCCCGGATCTGAGTTACGACTAGGGAGGGAGAAAGAAAAAAATAAAAGTGCGAAGATATAGATGGGATGAGCAAAAAAAAAGTGTGCGACCCGTACCGTAACACAACGCAACAAATTTCTACGGGGGCTCTGCACGTGGTGGGTAACAAGCCGTGGTGAAACAAATGTGTACTTTCTTGGTACCTTAGAGCTACGAGTATCTTGTATGTAGACTGCTGTAAATCTATTGGGGGCCCTGGTACATTTTTGACGGCACAACAAACACAAGTAGTGCGGTGTTACCCACCCCCCGTCTTTTCCTGCGTGAGCGCGCTCAGCGGTGTCATTAGTATCGCAAAGCTCCTTGCACCGTGGCTCGGGCACAAAACCGGTCGTCAGCATACCAGCACCCCGCGTTGATGCATGTGGCCGATGCTGTAATGGCCAACTGACGCATGCTACGGTAGAGGTGCACCCTTTTTTTCTGAGGCTCCTACTTGTGGAGCTTTATGCCTCACTCGAAAACTGATTTCGAGAAAAATTCAACTCTTCCCCGATGAACAGTCCAATGGTCTAGGCATACAACCAAACACATTTCCAAAAAAAAAAGAATTTCCGACGAATTTACGTTAAGGTGACCCGTCGTTCAGGAAGCATTTTAGCCAAAAAGTGCTACCTCTATCGTAGCATGCGTCAATTGCATTCACATTTCCTGTGTAAAGCCCTAACAGGCCGGGGCTGCGATAGGGTCCACCACCTCTGTTTTTTTTGGTTCCTCACATAAGGAGCTCCATACGTACCCCGAAACTCGAATTTGACCCATGCTACGGTACAGATGCACCATTTTTTTTCTGGGGCTCCTTCCCCACTTGAGGAGCTCAATAGCTCACTCAAAAACTGATTTTGGAGAAAATTAAACATCCTCCCCGAAGAAGAATTCCATGGCCTAGGTATACAACCAAACACATCTCCAAAAACAAACGATTTTCCGACGGTTTGGGGCTAAGGCGCCCCGACATTCAGAAAACGTTTCAGCCAAAAAGTGCTACCTTTATCGTAGCACGTGCCATTTGAGAAACGTTGTTCGCTCCGCCCGGTGAATACCCCCAT
The DNA here is from genome assembly GCA_036873875.1 of Laminaria ephemera. Taxonomy (NCBI): domain Eukaryota; class Phaeophyceae; order Laminariales; family Laminariaceae; genus Laminaria; species Laminaria ephemera. The sequence continues at coordinate 6,255 of JAYJMJ010295317.1, forward strand.
GCGCTAGGTGTACAGCTTACAGATTAGGAAACGTAGAGGGGTTCCACAGATATAGGGTAGTTCACTTGTTTAACGACCCGGTCACTCAGAAAATATGTGGCCAAACGTGCTACCTTCTCTACCGTAGCGAGCGTCAAAGGAGGTCAACCGTTGTGAGAATGCGGATGGAAATAACAAATCGAAAAAATTACGATGTAGCCTCGACTTAAGGCTTCTATTACGGGAAGTGTGCTACGATAGGGCTAGCACTGTTTGTCTAATATATTTTCTGAATGACGAGGCTTCTTAACCCCAAATCGTCGGATTGTCGTTCTTGTTTTGCGATGTACCCTGGTATGATTTTTGTATACCTAGGCCATGGGATTGTTCATCGGCTTGCAATTTTATTTTTCTCAGATTCGATGTTTGGGTGAGGTATAAGGCTCAAGTGGTGAGCCTCGGAAAACCATTGGTGCGCCACCGTAGAACGGGTCACAGAACGATAGCTTTAGTGCCCGAGTTGGTGCGAACGAAGTTGCACAACACGCGCCTCGCGCGATACACCGTCGTACTGCAGCGTGCCCGCTCTCGTAGGCGGATCATACGGCCACAGTTTTCGTCGTTTCATGTTTTTTACATGGGTGTACAGGACCAGGTTCCCAATAGAACCAAAATGCCTACTCATATGCGGAAACCCCTCGATGACGTGACCTCGATGTCGAGGAGGTCCAACATCTCAGGGGCCCTGGATGACTTGAACCCGCCACCAAGAGGTACCGTGCCAATGACGTTAAGCCGCAACCGAGACAGTATGCAGATCTCGATGACGTTGTCTTATCATCGAGAAGATCCAATACCAAGAGGTGTCTTGAAACCTGTGTCGTGGACTCTCGATTAGGGTTTCGTCTCAACTCTGAAGAAGGGTTCAGACCAGACTTGATTTTTCGGGCTAAGAGTTGATCGAGGTCTCGGGAGAAGTTGTTTTAAATATAATCAACTTCACAGTTGAGATGATATAAATCAACCGAGATTTTTGTTTTTTTCCCGCGGTTTCATCGACCTATCAGGCTTTTTCTCGGCGGTGTCTGCAGAAACTGATAGTCACGAGTAGCACGAGTAGATAGGCTTGATTTATACTCCACTAAGGGGACATTAATGAGCCGTTCCCGGGTTTCAGGGCTTGGGCTTTGGGTGGAGTTTACGGATATGGTTAGGGCTTGGGTGTCGGTCTTGAGATAAATTACATTTACAAGGACAAATGAGGAGTAAATCCCGAGTTTCAGGCCTTGCCTTTGGGCTGGGGTTAAAAATATGGTTAGAGCTTGGGTCCCGGTCTTGATTTACATCTCACACCTACCGGGACATTTAGGAGTCATGCCCAGGTTTCAGGCCATGCATTTCGGGCGGGCGTTAAAGTTATGGTTACGGCTTAGGTGACGGTCTCGGTATTCATGTCACACCTACGGGGGCATATTTAGGAGTCATCCCCGGGTTGCAGGAGTTGCGTTTCGGGTCGGACTTATGGTCAGGGCAAGGTGGTGGTCTCGACCGCTGTGAGAGCTACCACGACTAGATTTATGGGGTTTACTACAGTATGACCTGATGATGTACTACTCGTATCCGCCTAGGGTTACCGTTTTGGTTTGTACTTGATGCACCATTAGAGGCTCTTGCTTGCCGCAATTCAGGAGTTGCGTTTCGGATCGGACTTATGGTCAGGGCAAGGTGGTGGTCTCGACCGCTGTGAGAGCTACCACGACTAGATTTAAGAGGTTTACTACAGTATGACATGATGTACTACTCGTATCCGCCTAGGGTTACCGTTTTGGTTTATACTTGATGCACCATTAGAGACTCTGCTTGCAGCAAGGCTCCGCTGTCGTAGCACATTGGTACCTGGTATATGGGAACTGGCTGCCGTGCTGTGGAGAGGGTGAATGCGGCTTAAACATGCCGAACGCAAGGCCTAAATCTCGGGGATGCCCCCCCCTAGGCGTGATTTACTATCGTCTACGTAGCAGTCATGACTACTGAACACCTCCCACAGCCGCATTAGGCATCGAATCACGAGCCTGAGACCTATCATGCTATTGTGGGAGCATGCCAACGTCGGAGAGACGCCATGTGGACGGCCCAGAGGTGCAAACAACAATAATCAACAGAGGGATCAACATTTCGTTGATCGAAATGTTGACCGAAATGTTGACCCCGTTTGATTTAAATCAGTAAATGAACAAAATGTGGAACTTGTATTGATTTATTTTATTGAGACCCAACACTCTCGATGAAGTTGGCACATCATCGAGAAGATCTGATACGACTAAGTGCTCTCATACTCCCACCGGCTGAGGGCACCCTTAAGGTTGTTCATTGTCTCTTTATACGATGAGGGAACCTCTACATCAGCTCGGGTCTGCTGTGTCCGTGGACCCTTGTCGGTAGCGCAAAGCTGTGCTCGCCCTTCCTCGCGCTTTTCGTGTATTCTCTCTTTGTCCAAGCTTCCACTGAGCTTGCCCAAACTGAGGCTGTCTTTCACGTGGTTACTCCGACGCTTACCGTCTGGAGTCGTCGTGCTCGTAACGTCCGTGCAGCGATAGGGGTACCGCGAATAACAATTGGCGTCGAAAGCAGTTGATTCCCACGAGATATCAACAACCTACCTGTCTGTTCCCTTAGCACCCACGATGGCTGAAGGCAACCCCCACGCGAACCCCCCCACTAACGATGGTGAGGTGGAAGAATCGAAAGAAAGCTCCCCTCCCAGCGACAACACTAACAGCAACGACAGCGACAGCGTGCACGGTGACGTGCAGGAGATGCAGCTCGGCACCCCCCCTCCTTCGGAAGCTGACCCATCCGAGGTGGACTCCACCATCAACCTGCCATCCACTACGGCGAAGCTGAAGAAGATCGTGGATCATCAGCTGGATCTGCCCATGCTGGGTGCTATCGCCAGCTGCCTCCGCAGACGGAGCTCCTTATGGAGAGGCTGATGAGCATGGCGAGTTCTATCTCGAGTTCTGGTAGCTTGTTCTCACGGAACCAGAACTAGAGACAGACCTCGCAATGCTCACCAGCCTCTCCATAAGGATCTCCATTTGGGGAGACAGCTGAGTGATAGCTCCCGACATGAACAGATCCAGCTGATGATCCACGATATCCTTGAGTTTCGCCGTAGTCGATAAGAGGTGGAGCCCACCTCGGATGAGGCAGCTTCCGATGAAGGGGGGGATGCCGAGCTCCTTCTGCTGAAAGTCACCGTGCACGCTGTCGCTGTCGTTGTTGTCTAGAGTTTCCTAGAGTGTTGGTACCGAGCCCCACCTTTTCCGCTCGTGTTCCGCGTGTTGGAGACCAGGGTTGGCTCCCCGTAGGAAAGTAGTAATTAAGATAATGTGTGGTACACTTAATCACTGACGCACAAGAAAAAAATATTCTCTGACTTTTTCGTCTCGACCAGTACGCGTAAGCGGCTCAGTCGACGGCTCCCGTAGCCAACTTTACGGTAGATTCCAGTACAGATGTAACAGTTGTCTCGCTCGGGTGGTTAGAATGTCACCACTCGTTGCGATCTGTCCCCCTAAAGCCTGTCCCCCGCGCGGCCGTCTCACTTCGAGCCGCCAACGGGCTCCACGTAGACGTCCTTGGATTTATTGATTTCCCCGTGACTCTAGGTGATATCGCGTGCAATGTAGTTGCACTCGCGGCCCCATCCCTTGGACCTGACTATTACAGCAGTGCTAGATAGTAAGGTCACGTCAGAATTCGGAGCAGTGTTGACTAGGACTAGTGCTGGTAAACAAGTTTTAAAAGGATGCTTAATCAAGTTTTTTTTTGCCTCCTGCATAGTTAAAGCAACAGAGCCTGGCATATTTGATTATTTCAGGTGTATGGATTTTAGTATGGCATACTAAACGCCCTACAAATTATGTGTACTCGTATACCTGTAGATTTTGGCATGACCATCTTAAACTCTATTCAATAAAGGTGTATGTGTTTTAGCGTAAAAATATATCTAAACCGCCATAAAACTATTTATGTGGTTTTTAGTATGTTGTACTAAACGATATACAAATTTAATAAGCAAATAAGCATGCTTAACCAAGCAACGTTTTCGCCAAATAAGCAATACCGCCTTCCGATAAACAGTACCAGGTGGTTTATTGCGTACCTCTTGTGAGTATCCACCAGCCAAACCTCTTAACTATCGC
>JAYJMJ010295335.1:0-10437 GCA_036873875.1 Laminaria ephemera
GGTTTCAGTTTCATATAGTTATTGTTCAAGGGTAGAGGGAGGAGTCGGTGTCAGGTACCCCCGCCACCCCTTGTCGGTGAGGGCCAAAGTTGACTAATTCGACGTGAGGTGTCGAAAAACATTTTTGCTGTTGCCTTCGATTGACCTTCCAATTTCCAACCACCATGCTTCCGGTACACAGAAACCAAGATCATACTTCCTTTCCGTGTAACGTACTCCAAACCCTCTGTAGCATACCGTCCCCTGGTTTCAGTTTCATATAGTTATTGTTCAAGGGTAGAGGGAGGAGTCGGTGTCAGGTACCCCCGCCACCCCTTGTCGGGAGGGCCAAAGTTGACTAATTCGACGTGAGGTGTCGAAAAATATTTTTGCTGTCGCCTTCGATTGACCTCCCAATTTCCAACCACCATGCTTCCGGTACACATAAACCAAGATCATATTTCCTTTCCGTGTAATGTACTCCAAACCCTCTGTAGCAAAACGTTTATGCCTTGAGTCTGTAGAATCAAGAAATATGTTTCAATTTCACTCGGAAAATCAAAGACCATTGGTCTCCCAAATATTTACCGCCATATCATGATTCCATTCTATCGGTATGTAATATACCCCTAAAAAAGTATTTTCTTAGGATCGTACGCGATCCGAAACAAGCCCACAAATCCGAAATATATTGGGTTCTCCACTGAAAACTGAGCCCAATTTTTTTTCATGATATCTGAAAATCAATTAAAACGTACCTCAGTTTCTGATTACAGATATATCAAAACTACACACTATTAACTTTCTTCACTTGAAGACACCAAACAGTACTCTGGTCGGGGAGGGTCGTCATCTACCATCATTACATTAGGTACCGGAAAATCATCGACTTTAGTCGACGACCAGACTTTCATTAAGGGACAAAAGGTCGGGCATGGTCATCATCACTGACTATCGTATCACACCATTCCATCTGAACATACTCTTTGTGCACATAGTGCACGGGGAGGGGGCGGTTTAAGTACACAGACTAACGTATCATATATCTCGATAATGTGCAAGATGATATATGCTTAAAGCAACAACGTCAGTACTTTATCATATGCGACGTATCGTACCATTTTCATTTCAAAAACAAGGACCCAAACTTTGAAACGCACTACGTATATATTATTTGCACTATAACTCCCACCACCGCCGGCCTCAATTTTCAACATTTGGTATTTTTGTTCTGGCCGTTGCTGGGTCCTCTTATGCACTCTGTGATTGAGTATCTACGAGTTGTTCCCCAGTTGGAATCTCGGCAGCGACGCGGGTACGGCAGCAACAGTGGTGTGTGCCCCAGGGAGTGAGAGAACCGGCGAGTTCTCATCTCCCTATTATTTGACCAGAAGCCACATCATACTCATTCGCATTTCATCTCTTCAACCACATGCCCTGGAATGCTATACGTTCGGTATGGCAGCGTGTTCCGAAATATACGAACGTCAGACATGGTTATGATCATTGACAATCTCACACAACAGCCACCACCCTGCTCAGAATCACGTCTTAATGTTCTCAATGCGCTCCTAGACTCATACCGACACAATATTATTGGATCGTTTACCAGGGGGGGCGGGGGGGGCACACATTTATTACCGATCTCCTTACCCCACTCATAACACCGCAAATCTAACCATCTATTATTCGTATGTATGTACGACAACTGCTTCTGTTGCTGTATCTCGAATTCGCTTTCTGTTTGTTTCATGATATATTGGAGACTTTTCAGAAAATAAAATTTGTAAAAGGTTTACTCAAGGATGGCGTTGGTCAGGGGCTGTTGAAGTCTCGCCGCGTAAAAGACATTGACGGCTAAAAAAAAGACTGAGCAATCTGGTTGCTCAGGGGGAGTACTTAAAAAAAGACTCCTAGCCCTGAGAAACAAACTGTAATGGGTTTGCTCGGGGAACAGGGCACAGGCGGTATGTGGGTGCCTGCACCACCACAAAAGCGAACGCCGACTCGACGCCAATGCGTACGACGACAGGTCGCGCCATCTCCTTGAACCAGGAGCGGTGTCGTGACGCTGTGGGCGGCGAAAGTAGTGTTGTACGATCTCAGCAGGCTGGGACATGTTGGTACTCGTACGAGTAGCAGAGCAACATGTATGACAAGGAGCCTCTCGGGCTGGGTCACGGCGAGGGGGATTGTCGGGGCCGACGGCCACTTGCTGCCAAGCGTAGAGCAACAGGGCGTGCCAGCTCCTCCAACAAGTGGTCGCTTGGTGATAACTGAAGTGGCGGCGAAAGCAGCGCAGCAGATTCGATCTAGGCAGGCAAGACGAGGATGGGAAATGGATGTTTTGTTTTGCGACGGCTGGCAATTGTGATAAAGGGGTTGAGAAGCGGAGGGAGCAGGTCGCGGTTAACCGTACCGTGATGGAGCACCGTGAGAGGTAGATCGGAACGAAGCTTGCAGCTCGTTGCAATTCGAGCGCAGGTCATGTGTTTCGAGTTCATCGGAGAGCATGGCGGAGAGTCCCTGAGTAATTTGGTTTTCTTCATATTTTCAAATTAGAAACCCTGGAAGGACATCCCAACCCTGAGCAACCGCCCCGGAGCATTTTCACTATTTTTTCCATTTTCTTTTCCTAAACTCACTATTATGTAATACGTATCGTAAGAAACTCGACACCAGGTATTAATACGGTATACCTTATGTTATGCGCTGAATGTTAAAGATACAATCAACGAAATTCTTGGTAGCCTGTTCCTATCTACGAAGCTATGTATAATTTTGACCGTTACTCGATGGCATGCCACGCCATTTGAAAAAATCTGATTTTAATGCAACGATCACTTACTACGGTTACCAGTCAGTCGCTTGACTTCTTGTATGGCAGAACCATGCACACAACAGCAGTGCTTGCTATCTTCTGGGAGGCAAGTGGCAGTAAACATCAGACAGGTCGGAGGAGGAGACAGGGGAGGGGGGGGGGACAAGAAACTACGGTGGTGCGCAATCCTCCACTCCATCTTACAGTGTTATCTTCCACCAGCCACACTCTGCAAACTAAGTGTAGATGTTAACGTCCCGCCACCAACGACAACATACCAGCCAAGGTGACCAGAAAAAACATACGAGCTTTACTAAGTCCAACAAAAATGAAAAAGCATACTGCATTGGGATCAATACGTGCCAAGTGAGCTTGATGCGCGCGGTAAATTATGGTATTTTCCATTTCCTGTTCACGCTCTCTCATTGGTCTTGTGACACGCCGACCAGGCGGCTCATACACTCAGCCTAATAAGCAGCACCAAGACCACCCAGTACCGATCTCCGCTTACCTCCAAACGCCCATATCCGGGTTGCCGCCACCCTTCTCTTGCTACAGATTTCAGTGAGTCTTTCGACTATCATGCTTCTGGATCACCGCACACTCCTCCTTGCGCTTTCGCTAATCGTGTTCTCGATTAGTTGATGAGAGTTGGGGGCATGGTTTAGGGGGCTTAGGGCGTAGCAAATAGCCGTTGCTGCTGCTGCTGCTGTTGCTGCGGCCGCTGCTGTTGCGGCGTCGCTGGCGACCACGGCTGCTTCTGTTGCTGCTGGGACTCCTGCTCTGGCTGGTTTCCTGTGTATATCCCGTGCCCTTTATCCACCAAAATCCCGTCCACATCTGACACATGCTACGATAGAGCTGCAACATTTTGTTTCTCGGGCTCCTCACTTGAGGAGCTCATCTACCCCACACAAAAACTGATTTGGAAACTAGTGAAAGTGAACCCAGATGAAAAAATGTATGGCCTAGGCATACCAAAATGTCGTATAGAAAAACAAGAGTGACGGTTCGACTATTTGGGGTTAAGGACCCCTATCATTGAGCAAAAGAACCCGAAAGGTGCTAACTCTATCGTAGTACGCGTCATCTCCATTTAACCTTTCAACCACAACCATCTCATTATATGCGCTTTGGCTTTCGTGTTGCTCATTTCCGCCAGTATCCTCGTGCGGCGGATGCAGCCGTGCCTGCGCTGCCTGCGACACCGTCATGTCGTCCTGTTGTCCATCTCCCTCCTGCAAAACCAAAACGGCTGTATCGCGATCTCGCTTGCCTCGAAAATGTTGTTTCGAATCTGGTCCATAGCTTGGCTGTCCAATGTGTGTGTTGCACTACCTTTTGCTCCTCGTACCAGGCCACCAGCAGATTGCCAAGCGCTTCCATGCCCTCTAAGCGGTCCGATGTTGGGACTGCGCAGCTCTATAGCTTTTTCTGGGCGGGGTCTGGTCCCTTGCCATCAAGGGTGTCCAGCTTGATTTTTTTGCAGGCGTTCTTGACTCTGTCGGCACTCCTGGCAAAGACGGTCATTTTGGCTTCTTTTACAACACTGTCAATCTCGATATCCGCAAGGGCTGCACCCTTCGCTCTCATGGTGTAAGCTCGCTGCAGTGGCACAGTCAGGCCGAGAGACGATGTAGACATCATCGTATGACACTCTTGGCCCCCCGGCTCGAGCACCTACGGGAACCCTCCGCAGCAGTGTGTTCTACAACAACTCCGCAAACGGGGTTGGTTCGCTCGAGACTCGGGGAGAATCGCAAACGCCACCGCCAGGGACCGGACACAATGAAGAAGATATTACTCGTATTCAAATATTGTATTCTCCACGTAGGATATTATCAATAATGGACAGGAAACAACAGTCACGAACAGGCATGATTACATTCGGGTGGCATACATCATTCCATCACCACGATCTCCCGAATACAGACGACGTGCCCATTCATCTGCCATCTACTATGATCCTCATCGGTTACAGCTGCCAGAGGAAGTGCGCGAATAACCAGTAGATCATTAGGTCCATCATCTGGTAGATCTAAAATCGCTAAACAATCGTCTCTAGGCATTGGGTCTGACCTTATTTCAAGGCCACAATGCTGCTATCAGTTTCGGCACCGCGCCCGTTCACTACCGGGGGGCGTCCTTGCCGCCGGCGAAGCCCCGCTGTATTTCAGTACGATTCCCGCCGATGTTTAAGTGGGAGCATGAAAACTTCACCGAACAGATTGCTCGTGATTGCAACAACACCTATGATATTGAGGGTTGACCAGAACCATACGGCTACATGACGACTTGGATCGAATCGCATACCCCCCGGCATAGTTTATTGCCACCAACGTCCCACGTCTCCCGAAACAATGATAGGAAAATAATGCCCAGTTTCCCACCTATTTCCTCCACAGTCCCAAACGCCAATACTGGCTACTGTAGATATTGCAGAACCGCCCTTTATGGTTGTAGCTAAGCTCACCGCTTTAGCGACCGCCTCTATTTCTTCTGAGGCCGGCCGCTAAACGACGGCCGACCGAACAACCGCCACTACGATCCCCGTACTAGTGCAATTAGACGGTACAGATAATAAAACCTGACGGTACGGAACAAAAGGATTTGTTTGGAAAATTAACTCGACAAGCCTACCACTACAGCTGTCAGGTAGTTGTACCAAGTAGTTCTGTTACCCCATCGAGGGACTCCTCCCGCCGAAGTGGCTTTCGCCGGATTAGGCTGCGCGGCCGTCCAGGGTACTACCAGGTACCATGTATGAAAATATGCTGCATCAAGCAAACCTATCAGTCTGTGCGTGCAATCAGTCTGCATTCGACCCCAAAACAACCCTGTACGACGTGTATACACAACCATCGGCATCGATTGATGTACCACGAGCTGAACAGGGTGGTGGACATTGGTCACCCGGCACGATCAACAACCTTCACACAAACGCCCCAATATAAACTCTATATCGTATTCTGAAGGTAGAAGTTTTCGAAAACGTTTTATATCACGATGCCAATTTTTAAGGTTGGAACAACATTGGGCAGGAACCCGCCTGAATTTTGTCGTAGTTCTCCAGATAGAAACTACAGCGCGGACGGCGAAGGCTACGATGAGGAGAATGGCCCAGTTTTTTGTGCGTACCGAGTTTAGGCCACTCCAACACAGACGAAACTACATTTTGTTGTTATATTCAAACAAGACAGCGTGGTTCTAAGTCGCTGCAAAAAAAACACACACACAAAATCAATCCTCCTACCATACATAGCCCTCCGTTTAGAAAAGGAACAATAATCAGTGGTCAAACAGCTAACGCAAACACCGAGCGACTACGCCACCCCCCCCCCCCAACCAAAATGCCATGGTCGGACGGGGACCACAGCGAGACTGCTGGTGGCACTGACACCACCATATTAAAAATCGACGACCAGCTCCATTTCGGTCTTGATGGGTTTCCCAGTAAAATGCTGGTCCTGTAAGAGGGGCGGGGTACGCGGATTACCCTCACTGGCATGTTTACCGACCGTTCTAACGGTGTTGTCGACGATGTGCCCCTGCAAGGCACGGTAAGCTTGGTTGATTTGCGAAAATTCCATACCGGCACCAATCCCCGCTGTTTCGGCGAGCCTGCCCCGGAAAGGGCTTTGATCGGCGCTTTGTGAAGCGTCCTTCCTATCGAATTCCAACCTCGATCGTGTTCGACGGCAAATCAGCTGACACGATGATTCAGAGTTCATCACCGAACAATCCACAATATCGGTCTGGCGCGGGGTGCATGCGTTCGTCCCAGCGAGTGGTGGTACATCCCACGCGAGCTCTGTTGTGAGGGAGTCACGTGAAAAACGCCTGATGCGAACGTTCAGCATCCCGTCCTCCGCATGCTGCTTGCAGTAAACCGTATTCTTGCTGTTGTCGACATTAAACGATGGCCATTTGGTGCAGTTGTTATGTGCGCAATACTTCTTGAACACGTTCACCATGCCGACCTGGGAATGTTTCTTGCAGAACAACGCCGTCTTGGTGCCAAGTACATTGTAGTACCGACGTCTCAGGCATGAGTCGTGTGCACAACGCATGCTGCGTACGTCAACCATCCCGTCATCGGCATGTTGCTTGCAGAACGCCGGCGTCATGCCCCCCTCGACGTTAAAGCTTGGAAGCCTCGTGCAGGAGTCATGTGAGCAACGCTTGGCGCAGACGTTCACCATGCCGTCTTCGGCATGTAGCTTGCAGTACACCGCCGACTTGCTTCCCTCGACGTTAAAGTTCGGACGCCTCGTGCAGGAGTCATGTGAGCAACGCTTGGCGTAGACATTCACCATGCCGTCCTTGGCATGTAGCTTGCAGTACGCCGCCAACTTGCTTCCCACGATTTTAAAGTATGGATGCCTCGTGCAGGAGTCATGTAAGCAAAGATTGCGGCACACGCTCACCATGCCGTCTAAAGCGTGTTTCTTGCAGAATATCGCCGTCTTGCAGCCCTGGGCATTGAAGGTCGCAAACATTTGGCACTGTTGGGTAACGCAACGACGCATTCTCGTTAATGGGTCTGCTTGCGAAAAGTCCCAGACACCCAAATATGACTCGCAACCCTTTTGTAGGAGTTGCCTGGCCGTCCTATGCACACCTGGCATTCGTGAAAACCACAAAGGTCAGGGTCGTGTGAAAAACATACTTCGCCAACTTCACAAGGCCTACTCGCCTTTCTGGAAGGAGAGACCATGTATATATAGGGAAGTGTTTAATGCTGTCCTAGACCAAACAATGCGGCAGCGGCAAACAAACGCGGGAAAACCGAAGGCTTGACCATACCGTTGGCGCTGTTTAAAAACCGCCGTTTAATATTAACTGCGCCGCAACGTTAGATGTTCGCCCGAAGAACCGGACGCCCCTGTCACAATAATGCGGATGCACGTACACTTTGAATACGGACACTCGTCATGTCAAACATTCGATTCTCGATAGCTGCAAACACGATAAGACGGGTGCACTCTCTCGTAGACTGCACGTGCAACAATATACTTTGCTATAGATCTACCCTTCTGTCGTATGTCGTTGTCTATCGTTACGAATGTACCCACGTTGTCCTAGATTCGCATCTTGGTGCAGCGCGACAAGTTGTGCGAAGACGCATGCGGTTTGCCGTTAACTGATACATAGGCGGCGACAAATCTTGACTTCCGGATAAACGTCAGAATAGCGGAGAAATGTACATGGTTGCCGCTCGAACGTTATGAGACGAAGAGGGTATGGAGCTTTTCTATTGTATTTTTCGCTGGGAGCCGCTTGTGACTAACTACCTTCGTCGACTATTTACGAATCCCATTTTGGTTGAGAAATATAATGACCGATAACGAGAATATCTATTCATTCATTTTTTTAACATCAGGTTCGGCGCCTGGACCAAGTCGGGTATTACTGGTTTGTCTCGCACAGGGCACTGGTACGGTGTTGCCTGGGTGAGGCGGGTGGAGGCCTTGGAAAAACCTTCCACGGGTCGAATTCTATACACAACATGCGACAGCCGGAAGAAAAAGAAAGACATGTGGATGTCGCCATACACGGTTTGGAGTGAGTCGGGTGTAAGGCGTTTGTTCCGGACCACGTTGAACTTGCCATCGGTAGCACAGGATAGCGTGAATCATAGGCATAACAAAGGGCTTAAAAATGATGCCGTTTCCGCAAGGTTTGATAAAACGTCAGAACGGAGCAAGTTCACAGAACGTCTTACAACCCAGCAAATACACAATCATCCTGATGCACACAGCTGTGTACACCAGCGCCCATTACATATATATAGATGTCATCATCGCCAAACAGACAGTTGTCCTTGTGAACCCAGACGACTGTACACTGGGATCGCCGTGACCATCTCTCAGGCAGCGGGTCTAATCCGGAAATCGCCGACGCTCTTACGTCGTTCCACCACCCAGTGCGGGCAGGTACGGGGGCAAGTGAATCTATTATGTTTGATGAACGCTACAGTAAAAGTCCCCTTATTTGTTTCGACCATCCTAATCTGCAAAGCTTCAATCCCATGGGCTATGTGTACAACTTCGATATTCGGAAACAAAAATGAGCTTGCAAATGCAACAAGTAGTTTCCTGAGCTGAGGAGATGGTTACTCAGACAACCTTTCGGCCAAAAGTGCTACCATTATCATACCACGCATGATTTGAACGGCGAGCAAGCGTGTATGAGCGGCGCGCATGGCCTCGACACGCCCCCGCTCTTCGCAATAAAAAAACATACATGGACGTTGAGTTCTCTATCTCGCTGAAAAGAAAACTTCTTATATACTGTGAACGCGACAAGATGCGTCGCATACGCCCTACTCGCGGAGAACCGTCACCCGCGGAGTCGATAGCTGGTTGTTAGTGGCGAACCAGCTGGACAACAAGGATACGGTTGGTTTGTCACGTTGAGGTCCCCGTCATTCTGAAGCTCAGACGCCCTCACCACGCGAGTGGCCTTTGGTACTTTTCGGTTGGGCGTTATGCACCGACATGTATTAACTGCCACTCTGAGCGAACAAAACTCTGTGCAAGTCTGGTTATGGTGGAGGTACATAACTTCTCGCGCTTGTGGCCTAAATTAGGCAGTGAACACCTTTACCAAAACCTTTATCTGGGAAAAATAGGTTAAGGGCGCCGCATACACTACGATTGCGCACCATTGATGTTCCTACTATTTTGCTTTGGTGGGGATAAAGAGAGTAAGAACAACAGTTGTCGGCAACAAGTTATCGGCATCTCCTGATGGCAACATCGCTGCCCTATACATTCGGAGGAGTTTTTCGCATATCGTAGGGTAAGCGTGCGCCAGCATGCCACATGCGTGACATGTGAAAGATGGGTTGAGCCCTATGTGTTCGCCGACAGTGTAGTGTATTGATACTGTGTGTGCGCCATAAAAGTCAGATCGGGCCTGCTTTGGACGTCTTGAATGCAAGTCTTGGTGTGTTTGTTTGTGGCACCCAGAATGATCAAGGTGGCCGTCTGAAGCCGATTTCAATAGATGCATCACATGCAGTGGCCTTGAACGTATTCCGCTCGGTGCGTGTACAGGAAAGATTAATACTTGGTATTGATTTTTGTCGAGACGCATCGGTATATCATATCACGCCTGGTACGCAGATATGTTCCTCTACAGCAGTGTACACCAGCAGTATAATACCAGGAATTGAAAGCTGTGATGTATGGGGACCAACCCAGTAATTTGGGCACACTGTCGTTTACTCTGGGATACCACGGGTAATCTAAAAGTACTCGAACCTCTCATTCCTGTGTGATGAGCACTGTCGTGAACTGAAGACATATAGAACCTCAGTATTCCTTGATGCTACGAGTCGTACATTATATAGCCCGACTGCTGTTTTTACGTCACAGCAGTAGTACTCGTACTCGTAAAGCACAGCAGTAGTACTCGTACCCGTACTCCTAAAGCACAGCAGTACTCGCACACGTACTCGTATAGCGCAGCAACAAGTATGGGTGCGGCATATTACCAGGCATCGCCAACTGTTAAGTACAGTGTCTATGGTCTCGTGGTAGCGACGTACACATTGTCGTACTGTAGTGCGCATGGGGACCGCCGCGTGAGGGGACCGCCACGGTGGGAACCGCCGCGCGAGGGGACCGCCA
>JAYJMJ010295355.1:0-10436 GCA_036873875.1 Laminaria ephemera
GGGGGATGATATCACGTAGTGTGTATATGGTAAGGCACCCACGAGGCAGTTACATAGTATACCCATTGCTGTCTCTGCAAGTGGCCACACCAGAAAACAAATAAAGTAATTCGAAGCTGTCATTCATATGCGAGAAAGTACGCACAAGGTGCGGAATTCCGCCTCACAAGTGATTCTTAGTAGGATGCAGCTCACCCTTCATGCGACTCGCCGAATACCTCATGGTGCTTCGCGCTCGATGCTCGCGATGTCTGCCTGGTCGGTGAAAACCCGACGTGCTCCGTCCCGGCATTGTAGGGATGCGAGGGTCTCCGGCCATACGACTACGGCTATGCATGAAATGAGCACACCCCCCCCTCCCCGATAAACACGGAACAAAACTACGAAACCCAATACCAGGTATGTACGTCTCTAACCTGCGAAAGTATCCCACAAGCTCGTGTCTACAAACAGTTGCGCCCTCAATCCATCTCTCTCTCTAATCCATCGAGCATCTCCCAAACTGACGCCGACATGACCTGCTCAAGCCTCCATCCACAATCATTTCCATAATATCGACGAGGGCATGAGCCGCGAGCAGCCCCTCTCACCGGGATGCCCGACCCTTCCACCCCGGGAAAGACCGCCACTATTCACTACTCCTTTACCTAAATACAATACAAAATGATGTTTCGTGGCCTGCTTTAGTCTTCAAACAGAAGAATAAACGATGATGTTACAGCTGCTGTAGTTTTATTTATCTCCCCCAGCCGACACGAGCAGCGAGCGGCCCCCTCTCACCGGGATGCCCGACCCTTCCACCCCGGGAGAGAAGTAGGCTGTCACCAGAGCTGCCATTCCCGTGAGCGCCACGTCGAACAGCCAAAACAAAAAGAACCGCGCTCCCTGGCTGTCTCCTAAGGCCGCTCCCCCTTGATATACTACCTTCTTCCCGAGATACCCGATCTGCCTGTACCATGGGAAATGCAGTCGTTGTATTTAAATAACATACACCAGGGAGGGAAAAAAAAAAAAATGGTTACGTTGAGCTTTTGGTTTTAACCCTCTTAGCACCCACTCGGAAACCCCCCCCCAAAAAATATTAAACTACGACCATGTCAAAAGAGCCCGGACTCTTTGGGCCCACCACAGCAAACAGTCCCATCACTTTTCAAAGCTTCGGCGTGGTAAACGGGGCATTCAAGGTTCACTCAAAGAGCATACCTCTAAAACCAAGTAATGCCACATAAATTTGGGCCCGTTGCATGGGTTAGGGTTAGCGTTCTATTAATAGTGCTAACAGGGTTAAACACAGAGCAGGAAAGGAAAAAACAAATGATCGGTTGCTAAGATCCAGTGGTCTGTTTAAAACACACAGCAAAAAAAAGGAAAAAAATAAATGGTTTTGTAGCCAAAAATTCAGTTCGAAAGGAGAAAATAGGCGCTCTGGCTGTTACTAAATGTTTCGTATTTTTTAACACAGCGAGGAAAAATAAACGCTCCCTGATTGTCTCTTAGGACCGCTCCCCCTTTGTCCACTACCTTCGTCCCGAGATACCCGATCTGCCTGGAAAATGCCGAAATTCGAAAGAGCTACGTACGAGCCGGCAGGATTTCACGACTACTAACTAATCGGCAGGTACCGTTTGCCAGCTAACTGACGTAAGTCGTCCAGTCGGCAGACGAAGCCAGCTGACGGCAAGCCGACTTGGCGACTTAAGTCAAGCGAGCGAAGCGAGCCCAAAATCCTCCCCCTCCCCGCGCCCACAAAAATAAAACATATATCCCGCATTAACTAATCCTTCCTGTAAGTATGGAAACCCAATAGAAACCCAATAAGTCGGAAAGTCGGCACCTCCGGGAAACGACTAATTATAAGTCTGACTAAAAAACTAGTCGGTGACCTAACCGTCTTAGCACTAGAACGCTATAAGGCCCATGAAATGAGCCCAAATTTATGTAGTATAACTTGGCTTTAGAGGCATGGTCTTTGAGTGACTCTGAATGCCCCGTTTCCCACGCCAAAGCTTTGAAAAGTGATGTACTGTCTGCTGTGGTGGGCCCAAAGAGTCCGGGCTCTTTTGACATGGTCGTGGTTGATTATTTTTTTGCGTTTTCTGAGTGGGTGCTAAGAGGGGTAAAGTCATCTGATTGGGTAACGGTATCACTATTGGAACGTTTATGCCACACTAATTTAAAGTTGTTTGTCCCAAAAAAAGCGGGTGCAGTTGTAAAGGAGATCAGTATTCCGCAAGTGACGCTAGCGTGTTTGCGATTTCCAATCTCTGTTGGGTTGGAAAAAATGTACAAATAGTATTGAAACTGACGAATTTCATAGCCCAAGGTCAACCAACACAAGAAAAAGTTAGGTTAGAAGCTAAACAAAAATGGTGGAAAAGAAAAAAAAACTAGACTTTCGCTGATTTTTCGTGGGTTGGGTTGGCCTTGGATTGTGATTTCGACGGTTTCGATACTATTATTATGTGTTTCCTACCCAACTCCTACCCAACTAACGTTGGTACATCGCAAACACGCTGCTATTTGTGTTGGGCCATTTGTGTTTAGTTGGCGCTTGGTCGTCTTTTTGTGTACGTCGCCGCTGTCATTCCTGCTGCTGTTGTTGCTGCTGCTATTGGTAATGGTGATGATGATGGTGATGATGATGATGATGAAGCTGATGATGATTATAACGATGATGATGATGACGATCATGATGACGATTATGACGATGATGATGATGCTGGTGACGATGATGATGACAATGACGATCATGGTCATGATCATGAAGACGATGAAATTAACGATTACGATGATGATGACGATGACGATGATGACGGAATGATTATAATGATGGTGCTGATGACGCATCGATGATGATTATTGTGCGCAGAACCTCTGCACTGGCGGCTCTCCGGGCGTGGCTACGGCTCAGCGCGTCAACATAGAGGACAACCGCCGTGGCATTTGTGAGTACCGGCTACAGTAGCATGCTAGCTGAAGAGACGACTCGTTCACTCTCTCACACCGACAAGGTTAGTGAGGGCCAACTGATCGCCTGACCGTTAGTTGACGCGCAGTACTGATTCCAACTATTACGGGGAACCATAGTAATCAGGACCAAATACGGTTAGTAAAAACAGTGGAATATATAGGTTTTATTGTGTATCGTAGGTCCTGATTACCATATATGGTAGTCCTCCGTAATAGCGTGTCCCCAAGACCTTGTTGGACTTGAAATGAGGTTAAGCACTTAACTCCTTTAAATGTGCGTCTTCGTATTTTGGGAGAAAACTGCTTGGAATTAGTAGGAGGGTTACGCGTATCAAGACCTACGTGTTCACTGACCTCACCGACCCTGTCTGCTCTCCACATTTTCTTTGTGCCGTAATTTTCGTGTGTGTTTTTGTTTATCGTATCTCGACCTGGCGCTTATCCTCCCCCCTCTCGGAAACATTGTGTGGTGGCATCCCCTCCTTCCTGCCGGAAAAAAAAAAAACGCCTCGTTGGGTGCTCATCGCGACGGCGTTGAAACTACCCAGATGCCAGGGGAGTGGACCTCAACTTTGAGGCGCTGACAGTTAGCGGCGGGACCCAGATAACCGTCCAAGTCGACACGTGCTCGGGTACCATTAACAGTGAGTTTTCGTTTTAGCGACATTTGATTTGCAACAAAGAGTTGTAATTTGTCAAATGATGTGTAGTAAAAAGCTTACAACAAAGCCTCGTCGCCAACAGTGTGCGTGTACAAGGAGGGCAAAAATTACGTCCATCCTGTTTTTTAGCTTGTTTTTCCTGCTATTTTATTTTGTTCAGCCGCCGAAGTATAGTCAACGAACCAGCTGAAGGTTTTTCCACCGATCGCCCGAATAATGTGTAATGTTGACCGGCACAATCCCCGCTGTCTTTCCTCTACGCGTATGCTGCCCCCCACGTGATCACCTGTGTGCCTTAGATTGTGAAGTGAACCCTGACGATTCGACGTGGGGTATTCTTGGCCTGCGCTCCCCCGGCATTACGGTGAGATTGTGTTCTGGTATCCCCTCTCCACCGTTGCGGCGTTATGACTTGTAGCAAGCGTCCCCTTATTGCCTGGCAGGTGTTATCGCCTGCCTGAATGAGATGAACCCGCCCCTTCTCTCGGAAGGCATCAGGCGGGCAGCCAGAAACTAATACAAGAGATACAACGTACTAAGCAGCAAACCTCGTGTGAGTGACCAGTGCAGAGCCAGAGGCGCCCCTGCATAGCAGTGGTCGGTCTCCAGGATCATGCTGTTTGTACCGTCACAACTGGGGCTACCCTCTCACCTTATCCGTCACCGAGTAAACTAAATGGCGTTGGTCCGTAGCTGCAGCCCCCAAGACGACTGCATAACTGTCGTTGCTGCTGCTGCACGCCATCGTAGTATTCCGGGGGGCCATAGTATTCAGAACCCACGATATACACAAAAACCAATATAGTCCCCTATGTTTTTGAACGTATTTGGTTCTAATATCTATGTGCCCCCGTAATAATAGTACTACTAGAATGTTTGCCAAGTTTCCCACACATCGAACAGATCATGATCTAGATTACCTACAGTAGATCATATATACAATCCGACAATAAATATAAGCCCGATATGGAAAACAATTTATATAAGCTCGACATGGAATTGAGGCCATGCCGTACCGCTATCGTAAAACTAAGAATCGTTTATAATCGTATCACCAAGCAGATAGATCGAAGGATTGAGGCATCCATTGGTTGACCCGGGGATGCTTTTTTATCATCCCCTCCCTAAGATCTCCGAGCTTCGTACATTTTTTCATGCATTTTTCATATCAAGCTTATAATTGGTGTCGGGCTGTATGTCGTTATGATATGCTGTCCGGGATCCGTGTACTGTAGTACAGATCCAACCCAGGAAGCATGTGCTAGATCATTCAGATCATCTGGCTCTCACCCGGCAACATGATATATAGGTCATGCAGATCATATGGACCAGGTATCTGTCTGCCCTGAAAAACATACATCATGAATAGGGATCTGATCTGTTGGATGTGTGAAGTTGTCTGCGCTTGTGGTGTTGCTGGTGTTCCGGCGTACGATTACCGGACAACGCGCAAGATAACACAACCCCTGCGAAGAGGTTCCGAGGCAGTTTCTCCAAAACGAGGGGCACACGCACAATGTAAATGGCATCTTTGGAACGATATAGTAGTCGATATATTTAACGTAGACGCACCGCTCGGCGTTGGCACTCTCCCCCGTTGTTTGGAAAAGAGCAGCTCGGAAATTCGTCCGAGAGGATGTGTTGTCTTGATTATAGTATACGGTAAAGGTGCGTCATTTTTTTTCTGAGGCTCCTCACTTGAGAGGAGCTTCATACCTGCCCCAAAAACAAATTTTGAGTAAACTGAAAGTACAACCCGATGACCAAACCCATGCATGACCTAGGTATAAAAAATATTCACATCGCAAAACACGAATGACATTCCGACGATTTTGGGGTTAAGGAACCCCGTCATTCAGAAACAAAAAGGCCAAAAAGATGCCGAAAAGGGCTAACCTCTATCGTACGTGGCACGCGTCTGTTATACGGCGAAAGTAGCTTGGAAATTCGTTCGAAGGGATGCGTTGTCTTGATTATAGTATACGGTACCGTCCGACACACGCTATCACAGAGGTGCACCATTTTTTTTTTCTCGGGTCCCTCACTTGGGGAGCTTTAAACCTCACCAAAAAAAATGATTTTGAGAAGAATGAAAAAGTGCAACTTGATGAACAAACCTATAATAGCCTAGGTACACACACAAGAAAAAAAAAAAAAAAAAAAACATATTGCAAAACAAGAAATGACGCTCCCGCGAAATTTGGGTTAAGAAGCCCCCGTCATTCAGAAAATAAAACGCCAAAAAAGGGCTACCTCTGTCGTTGCCCGCACCAAGGAATGATATTGTCTTGATTATAGTATACGGTACCGTTCTCTTGAACCTCTCTGTGCCCTGTCGAGCGTTTCTGCGTGTGCGTAGCAGGTACAATCGATATGACGCATGCTGTTACGGGGGAACATACAGTAGTAATCAGGTCCAAATATTGTTTGTAAACACAGTGGAATATATAGGTTTTTTGTGTATATTGTGGGTCCTGATTACTAGTACGGAGGACCATAGTAATCAGGACCTACGATACCCACAAAAACCTATATATTCCCCTATTTTTACTAACAATATTTGGTCCTAATTACTATGTACCCCCGTAATATGGTCCTCCGTAAGAATGTAAGGATGCACCCCCGACTTGAGGAGCTCCGTACCTCACCCACGAAACTGAATTCGGGAAGAAACGAAGCGAACCAACCCATGGCCTAGGGTATAGAACGAATGCTGTTGTGAGACAATGATGGCATTCCACCGATCGATATATTGGCTAGTTTCTCAGTGGAGGAGCATCGCCGGTAAGAAACGTTTTCACGTGGCATGTGTCCCGTCATTTTGTCGGAGTTCTCAGCCGACAACTCCCCCATCACAGCCAGCAGGCAGTGCAGTAGTGGTCCCTCTACAGCACCCGTAGGTGCCTGCCGGAAATACCGGCACTATGGCGGCAACCTGCGCTACTCCGTGTACTGCTGTCACTATACTGGTTGTTCCCATATGTGCCACGCGATTTCACAAGCGCTATAGTGGGCAACCGGCACGACTCAACCGGCGCTCCGGCGGGACCACTACGAGTGCAGTACTGTATCTTGTTATATACCACTCTGTACCAAAAATTACGTACCGTTTGGTTAGTAATATGGATATCAAACGGTCCTTACATTTATGGACAGAGTGGTACAAAGCACTGTGCCATCCCCTTGGTAACGTCCCGCCATTCTACTTGTGTTCTGCCCTTTTCTATTGTGCTTGGTAGATCGCGGACAACTTAGTATTATAATTATTATTATTATTATTATCATTATTACTATTATTTTTGCCCTCCGACAATGTAGCATAGATAGATGCCGTTCCGATATAAATCGAATATCCTACCGTCAAGCAGTAGTATATCTCCTATGACTCTCTGCCTACTGTTTCCCAAATTTCCCTTCCCCACATCATTCCATTTTAAGCTGCATTATATCCTATTCCTCATCAGTATTCCATCCCCAGGTCATTGGCCGCAGTCCTCCGGCTTCTTCCTCCCTTCCCCTAGCGGCCTGGCGGCGACAGCGGCATGCCGTTATCCTATCACAGGCGGTAGTAACAATAACACAAAATGTGCACGCGCAAAGAAATAAGACTATCGGTACCCTGTACCAGATACCTTCTTTTTTATGTAAAAGTATTGCGCCATCCACTTTGCAACGTCTCGCCACGTCTACTTGTGTGTGTGTTTTGTTTTGTAGATCGCGGACAACCTAGTGAACGGCGCAAGGGGCCTGCTCGTGAGAAGTGCCGACGGCGGGACGATTACGGGAAACGCCTTCGAGCCCTCCATCACCTCCGTTCGGTAAGTGTTTCAACGTAAATATGTGCAATTGTCTTAAACGTAACAAGTGCAAGTATTTTTAATGTACAGTGCAAGTGCTTTATGTAAATGAGCGCAGGTTTTTTTATGTAGAAACGTGTAAGTGTTTTCATGTATAGAAATGCAGGTGTTTTATGTATGCTTCGTTTAAGTGCGAGTGGTGAACGTATACTTTGAAATGCAAGTGCTTAACGTAAAGAATTGCAAGTGTATAATGTGCATAACGTAAAGAATTGCAAGTGTTTAATGTAAAAAAAATGCACGTGTTTAATGTAAAGAAGTGCAAGTGTTTAATGTATGCAAGTGCAAGTGTTTAATGTATTCTTCGTTGAAGTGCAAGTGATCAATGCCTACTTCATACAAGTCCAGTGCTGGATGTAAACAATTGCAAGTGTATAATGTGAACAGTTGTTGGTTATATAGCACTATCTACTACCTGGTAGACCACTTAGTCGCTGTGACTAAGTGGTCTATTGGATGGTGCTATATAGCCAACAAAGGATATGCTTTGGAGCTCGTAGCACCAATGTCGCCAGCATGGATCTCCGGAGCACTCCCCCTGCCACGGGACAAGTCGGTGACTAAGTGGTCTATTAATAGTGGGTAGTGCTATATACCTAACATGCATGTGTCGTGGGTACAAATATCACCGACTTCATATTTCTTATTTTCAAGCCTGCGCGCATAGTTATGATACTTAGTATAGTAGTGTATTCCTACAGTAGACACTTGTCCTGTGGCAGGGGGAGTGCCCCGGAGATCAATGCTGGCGAGATTGGTGCTACGAGCTCCAAAGCCTATATTTTGTTACTGCAGTTATATAGTGCTATCCACTATACCACTGGGTCACAGTGACTCAGTGGTCTAGTGGATAGCGCTATCCACTAGACCATTGAGTCACTGTGACTTAAGTGGTCTAGTGGATAGTAGACTATCCACTAGACCACTTAGGTCACAGCGCTATCCACTAGACCACTGAGTCACTGTGACCCAGTGGTCTAGTGGATAGTAAGCTGGTAAGCTATGCACTGGACCACTTAGTCACAGTGACTCAGTGGTCTTAACTATCCACTAGACCACTTAGTCACAGTGACTCAGTGGTCTTGTGGATAGTGCTATATAACTACAAGGTATATTAATAACAAAACTTTATGATGTATAGAAGTGCTATCAATAGGGTTTTAATGTGAAGAAATGTCCTCCGTATGTGCACCGCCTGTCGGAAGCGCGACGCCACATATTCGACAAAATTGCGTGATACAAAACGGTGACCTAGTTTCATATCTAACCTACAGCTACCCATTCCATATTGACATTCCATGAAATTATTCACCCTTTTTGAACTGCAGCCCCTTCAAAAGGAACAACGAAACACTTGAAATTTGGCAAGGAAAACTTTTGGAGTTGGAACAGGGTTATAACGCAGCGCGCAATGTGTGATTATCAGCTTTTGTGCCTCGACGGCGCCACCACATGATTTTTTGAAGTTAGACTTGTGCTACGACCGAGGTGTAGCACGTTTTTGGCCAGGACATTTCCGGCTGACGAGGCTTCTTAACTATGCAAGTACAAATACGCAATGTTCGTAGGGATGCCTTTTTGTGTTTGCAAAAAAAAATCGTCTTCATTTTGTACCTTAAGCAGTGGGATTGTCCGTCGGTTTGCGCTTCGTTTCTTTTCTTTTAGGCAATGTCTGGGTAGCAAGTCAGAAGCTTCAGAAAATATAGTTGCTACCCTTATCTATCATAGCATGAGTCGTTCACGGGCTCCACGGGGTCAGACGGCCATCTAGACTTCACATACTATTTTTTTTTGTGTGGGAGCTCCTAAACGTGCGACTTGACATCCCCGCCCTCGTCACGCCCACCCTGGTGTCCGCGCGTCTCCTGTTAATACAGTATCCAGACGACCGATACTACATACTCAGGCAACTCGGGCGACGGGGTGTACAGTGAAACCAGCTCCAGACTCGGCATGCGCGTTCAAAGGAGCGGCTGCTTCAACTCAGCGTCGACGTCGGCGGACAATGACGTGCAGACATACATAGATAATAACGTGTGCTGATCGATCCGTCGGATGGAGTGAAGTAGATAAGCGTAGCGTTACACCTCCGGGTTGCCCATGTGCGTATTTTGGCATGTCGATAGATCAATGCCGCCATACGTACGAAGCGCTTCGAATAACGTGTGCTGATTGACCCACCCGCTGGAGTGATGTGGATTGTGTAACTTTATACCTCCGGGTTGCCTCTTTGCGTATTTGGTATATCGATGGATCAAGATCGCTGTGCAACTGGTTGCTCAACATGGAGTCGGAAGTCGCTTCGGTATATATAAGCGACCGACCGAGTTGACAGCGGGCACACCACTGTCTACCAGCACCGTTATACAGTTCCCCACTGCAGTGGGGAGTGGTGTAAATTGTGTAACTTTATACCTCCGGGTTGCCCACGTGCGTACTTTGGTATATCGATGGATCAAGACCGCCGTGCAACTGGTTAGTCAACTAGGAGTCGGATGCCGCTACGGACGGCATATATGTAAGCGACTGACCGAGTTGACAATGTCCACTCTAGTGTCTACTAGCACTGCAGTGTACAGTAGCCTGCTGCAGTGGGGAGCAGTGTAGATTGTGTAACTTTAGACCTCCGGGTTCGCCCGCGTGCGTACTTGGTATATCGATGGATCAAGTCCGCCGTGCAACGTGTTGGTCAACTACTGTACAGTATTCAGATGCTGCTGCGGTATACGGTATATATAAGCGTCGAGATAACCCGGCGTCTTCAGAGGGCCTGGGCGTGCTCCCAGCTGTACAACATGTAAATATATGACCGTCCGGGTGTGTGCCTGCGGCTGAAAGTGCGAATGCTGAAAGCCGAGGTGATCGAGACCCTACTCTACGGGTGCGTGACGTGGAGCCCGAACAAGCCTGACTACGACAGGCTACGGCAGGTTCACCACTCCATGCT